>REGL01000366.1:82660-94623 GCA_004194395.1 Aurelia aurita complex sp. Pacific | reverse complement strand
TAGACCGTTGTAGGCCAAAATTGCAAAAAAGTATACCCTTGGCTAGACTAAAAGTCCGAAAAGTATACCCTTGCTCGCGGCACATCCCAAAGGTACCTTTACTATGGAAGAGCCCCCCCCCCCCGTGGAGCAAAGAGCAAGGAGCAAGGAGCAAGGAGCAAGGTAGTGTGGTGGGGAGACTCGTTTGATTTACTGTCTCAGGTTATTGCAAGATAGGAAGGCTGTGTTCTCTACGAAAAATACAAATATTTCAAAACTCTTACAATAGAAAGGAAGCCAGCTGGAATGAGTAACGTCAGTGCGACAAAATCTGAACCCCAGCAGCTGTACAGCACAGACCTGGAAAGACAAGCGGAAAGTATAACAGAGTTAAAAAGACAATTTTGCTGAGCACAAGAAGCTCAGCAAAATGTAAAGATTAAAGACTGCAAAGTCCTTACTTTAAATAATCTAAGTTCTTACCCAATATCTTGATCAAAGAGGAATCCAATCAGTAATTGCATTACCAGGAAAGGGACGGGAAAACCTGCAAATCAATTTGAAAAACGTTTCTTCAAAAGTATTACATTTCCAGAAAAGGATAGCTAACAGATCTTATTCAATCAAGCAATGTGATATGGATTGCATCTTGTTGAGCAACTGACAACATTATGAACATTTTTCAAAATTCATTTTCAAGTTGTCCCCAAAGAAATACACAAGCTTAAAATTTCTAATGATGCTCAGCTCATTTGTGGAATTTTCTTGTTATTGTCATCAGCTCGGTTGTTTAACCTCTCTGTAACTTATACGGTAATTTTTCTCGACACTATAATCCTTACAGCAAGCTTGAGAAAATAAAACAAACTACATTCTTTTGAAATTTTGAAATATCTTACCCCAGGCAGCAACGAAGATCTTCATGAAATTGACATATGGCTTCATTTTCACAACAGATTTGAAAATAAAATATTGGTCTGCAGTAAGCCAGGAGAAGCATGCCAGCACAAAGTAATGTAAAAGGGTTGTCGCAACTTGGCAAAGCTCCTGTTGTGAAGGAAGAGTTGATTTAGAAAATAACCAAGCTAAAATTGGAACGAGTGGTGGGGTGGCAATTTGAGCTTTTACTTTTGAAACAAAAGGAATACTGTTTGACTAGCTTATCAACAAACTCTAGCTTAATAAAATGTTTAAACATTAATCAGGCAAGCCCACAGGAAGCCCAATCGCGTAATATGGTAATTTACGTTGCTGCTATTTCTTCACCGCAATATAAAGGTAGCAGTACCAAGTTATTCTTTGAATTGAAGGAAATTAAATTCATACCGTAAATGGCTGATTTTTATCTCGTTTATCTCTGTGTCTTTCTTCTTGTCCTCGCTCTTGTGCTCTGAAATCATTGAAGCATTCTGCCACCATGGTAACATGTTATTATTCTGTTGCTGTTGTTGTATTGCGATAACGCAACATTATAGGTTGCAGTGTGTATTCTAATAATANATAAAATATTGGTCTGCAGTAAGCCAGGAGAAGCATGCCAGCACAAAGTAATGTAAAAGGGTTGTCGCAACTTGGCAAAGCTCCTGTTGTGAAGGAAGAGTTGATTTAGAAAATAACCAAGCTAAAATTGGAACGAGTGGTGGGGTGGCAATTTGAGCTTTTACTTTTGAAACAAAAGGAATACTGTTTGACTAGCTTATCAACAAACTCTAGCTTAATAAAATGTTTAAACATTAATCAGGCAAGCCTTAGGTAATAATAGACAAAACGAGCAAACATTTTTTACCAAACAGTTTGAGATTTGCCTGCCAATTTCCCTGTTGGCTACGTTGCAAACTATTGCCTGAAATAAGAATTGAGCAGCATTTCTTTGGCTATAGTTCATACAGAAGCAATTTCTGCTCGTAAAAACAACAAAGCAATATCTAATGGCGTTGCCAAACGAGCCACAAACGGACAAGCAAGTAAATCTTGAAAGTTTTGCTGACTTTGTGCGTAGCTTTGCTTTTACTAAGCATCGCCCATTAATAGTTAGTTTGCTCACATTCCTTGTTTGTTAGGCAAGAGCTTTAAGCCCTTCCATATATCGAGACATGATCGAGAGATCGAGAGCATCAAATGAAATGGGCTATGCAGCTTCAAATTGAAAGGATTTGATTTCCCGCTCTTTCGCCCCAGGCTCCGCCCCAGCAGAGATTAGGCCTTCTCTTTCCGTTGTTGGGTTGTTGGTAGGATTAGGCCTTTCTTCACCGCCTTGGCTCTGATGTGATTGGCACTGAAGCTGCTGAAGATACGAACAGTTTTTGGAAATGGAGATGCCAAGTCGTTGCTTGAGTAAGTTTCCGTTTGAAATGCGATATTGCATACATCACAAAACCGAAATTGAAGTTTTTGTAAGCACCAAAAAACAAACTAACGGCACACAGAATTGTTGGAATCTGGGCCTAAAATGAACAGTGAGTGGTAATCATAACATCAAGGATTTCATTCGAAACAGTAAAATGCTTATTTTCAAAGTGTTCAACTCCTGAAATCAGTAAGAATTCAACTGAACAATACAATGATCTGAGATCTGTTTGAACATTCCTGAATTGAGCTATTCCATTTGTACTCCGTACAGATCAGTGGGAATGAATGGGATGGAAGTAAAATTCCAGAGAGTCTTTCAAAAACAATGTGTTGGGGTCAAAAATTCTTAATGGTGCTTTTCTGGGGGGTAAACATATTTCAACAAACATTTTCCAGGGGCTAACCCACCTTCACAAAGATTTCCAGGGAGGTTGTGGAAACAATCTCCCCTAAGCACGCTTGCCGTTTGTCATTTCCAAGGGGGTCGTCAATCCTAACTACCATTTCTCAGGGGGGGGGGGTGGCTCCTAACGGACGGCTCTTTTCCAAGGGGTGCCAATCTGACAAAAATCTTACTTCCATCCATCCCTCTGTATGGCTAAAAATGGAATAGCCAAATGTTTCAAAACTTGACCAAATATATATATAGAACAGCAAGGGTAAATTTTGTAACAATAGCAGTTTTGGTTTGTTTACATTTTGCACCACAGCCAATCAACGAGCTCCATTTTTGACCACGTGATCAACAATTTCCCGCGTCGTGATCGTCGCGAGTCGAAGCTGTGGGGAAAGCCATAGGAAAGCTACCCTCTCGAATTTTGCTCGCCGCGAAAATATACTTTTGAGGAACCTTTAGAAATTTTTAATCTGGGTTGTCAAGTAAATTTCCTAACCAGGGCTGCTTGCCCATTGGTCTTCTCCACCTGGTTTTTGAGAAATAATTTTTTTTAAACGTCGTCATTCCACGGACCTCTCGCTTCCTTCGAGGGGGCTTAGGCCCAGCGCAAGGAAGTTAATATTTGCCCCCAGGAACGACAAAACGGCACTCACAACAGCCGAAAATCAATTCCAGACTGGAAATCAATGTTCCAGTACCTTTAATTTTGATTTACACCAACTGAAGTGTTGCAGCAACTTATCCTACTTGACCACCAATTGGCCCTGTCAACAAAATTTGCATAACAAGGAAACTTGGCATGTAAGGGTTTCTCTTCTGGGTGTTTTGGGAGGAGTTTTTGTTCGTCTTCTTATTATTCAAAACTGGAATGAAACACTGTTTGGTTGCTTCGATGAAATGATGAAAAGTTTAGGTCCTTTAGGACAAAATTGAATACGATTTTGGCACCGTTTGCCAGCATAACGGGAGAAACAGAGCATAAGATGACGAAGAATTGATACAATTTATCAGCAGAAAGTTTGAAAGCTTGATTTTGCAAACTTTGCCACAACATAAGTTTCCTCAAAGAATGTCATAAAAGAAGGGAGCAAAAAGATGAAAGAACTCAGTCTTTTAAGGTAAGTCGATAAGTTGCAGAAGTGGACATCACATAAATAAGTAATCTTGGAAAACACTAAACTAGATTTTGTTTCACCTTCAAGGAGAATTGGAGAATAAATTGATAAAGATTTTTTTAAGTGTCTCCGAATTTATCATGAATTTGAATTTAAACAACTGGTCGGAAGCATTCTAGCTCGAAAGATTTGTGTGGATGATCAAATTGAAATTCAAAGTATTCTTACCTTGGAATGGTTTCTTTGGTTACTTTTCCTTTTTTGCGTTTACACACAGACGCACGAAGCTGCTTATAAGAAGCTCAACTCAACTCAACTCTCAGAAGATCGCTAAATATATCAAGAAACTCCAGAACTGGGAAAAATCTTTAAGAAACTATTCATTTTGGTAAAGGAAAGTCTTAGCATAGTTTACTTTATTTTCTTCACTTGTTCTGCTTGTTTCCTGTATTAAATTATTCGGAAATCTACTCGAGTTAATGTCAGCACACCTTAAAACTTCAAAACTTTGTTTTAAAATGTTTACGAGCGAGGGTACAAACATTGTTTATGGAGCTCGCAAGAAACTCTTCTCTGGAGTACTGAAAATGTAATAATTTTGATAAACTTTCAATCCTAGGTTAAATTATTAGTCTACGTATTAAAAACATACCACCTGTATTCTTCCAACATTCATCGAAGGAAACTTTATCGTAGCCATTAAGTTTGGAGAATCCACATTTAAATAACACAAGATTTCGTTATCCTTTTACTGCGTTGTGTAACTATTTCATGGTCTGCTCTTCCAGTTTGCCTGCCAAAATCTTGTTTAGTATTGTCCTGGAGTTTTATTTTTAGAAGAAACCAACAAATGATTCTGCAGTTTACTTTATGATCAGTGGACGAATTGACATTTATTGCCCATCAAAGACAAAGTGTCCAAAGGAGAAACCCTTACATGCCGATTTTTCTTCTTATGGAAATTTTGTTGACATGGGGGGGGGGCTAATTTGGCGGCCAATTAGGATAAATTGCTGCAACAGTTCTTTTGGGTAAATCAAACTTGAATGTATTAGAACCTTGATTTCCAGTCTGGAACTGATTTTTAGCAACTGGGAGTGCCGTTCCTGGAGGCAAACATTAACTTCCTTGCGCTGGGCCTAAGCCCCCTCGAAGGAAGCGAGAGGTCCGTGGAATGACGACGTTTAAAAAAATTATTTCTCAAAAACCAGGTGGAGTAGACCAATGGGCAAGCAGCCCTGGTTAGGAAATTTATTTGACAACCCAGATTAAAAATTTCTAAAGGTTCCTCAAAAGTATATTTTCGCGGCGAGCAAAATTCGAGAGGGTAGTTTTCCTATGGCTTTCCCCACAGCTTCGACTCGCGACGATCGCGACGCGGGAAATTGTTGATCACGTGGTCAAAAATGGAGCTCGTTGATTGGCTGTGGTGCAAAATGTAAACAAACCAAAGTGCTATTGTTACAAAATTTACCCTTGCTATATAGAACAACAACTTTATTTTTTCATAGATTTCTTCATCAGGTAACTTCATTATTGCAACCAAACTCAAACTAATTACCCAGTAGAGATTCTTATCACTTCTATCCTAATCTTTCCAAAAAAGTGTTTGTGTGATAAATGTTTCAAAAAAGCTCATAATTACAGCACCCAAAGGATTGAAACAAACAGCTATTATTTCATTGGTTTTTTACAGGTGAAGGGCCACCTTCTAGTCAAGGATGTCAAAGTTGCTTCAGATTACAAAAAGAACTTAGAGAATTGAAGGTACGCATGGATTTTGTTATAGAAGAAAATGATTGACTTGCAAATGTTTTATTATGAAAAAACACAAATGTCAAATTTTTATGCAAATGTTTTTATGGAAATCAATTTAGTAGAAATCTATGTTAGGAATGTTTAAAAATTCTTCTCATTGCTTCTTGAGATGTATGAAAAATGGTATACATTTTGATTAAGGAATAAGTCTTCAGAAAAAGTTATCAAGAATTTGTAACAATTACTATGCAAGAAAACAGTATTCGTGTGTGCAGGCCTTTGATTTCATTAATTTCTATCAACAGGAAAAGCTCTATCATAAGCCAAGGCTGGTTCCTGATCAATTATGGGATATTATTCCACCTGCTGGGAATTACATCAAGAACATAATGAAATTCAGTGGGTATGAAACCATTGATTCAGTGGCAACATTGAAAAGAAAAGATGAGCTTGATAAAATGTTCCGATTTGTAAGATCAATGTCTGAAATTGTTGAAGACAAAAGTCAAATTTTTGGTATTTTCAGTAAAAACCCACAAAGAGTGATGGTGATTCCAGGTCTTGAGGTTAGTTGCTTGATTTGTTGGGGTGTTTAAAAATAATTTAAGGCAAAGAATGTTGAAGCTTTAGTGAACGAATCAAGAATTCTGTCAATAACTCCACCTCTTATGATGTAGCATCACTTATTTGGAGAACATGATGGGTTCTCAAAAAAATCTATGGCCTCTTTCCTTTATGTCTAAAGAACATTTATAGAAAACTACATCTCTTTTCAGAGTATTTCTGTTCAATATTTTGAACTAATCTTTGAATATTGGTTTTTTTCATCAATAAAAACAACTGAACTGCAACTACTATATATATTCTATGACTGCCACTGCTGGAAAGGACATGATGTCATTGAGTTCCAGCTATGACAGCCACTTCCATCAATAAGAAATATATGGTGAATTTGAGAAAAGAACAACTCAATTGGGTGTCTCAGAGAGAAGACCCCTCTCCACCTCACAGCAAATGATTGATACTAACAAAATACTCTTTCACAGTTATTGCCAGAAAAAAGCTCTTTTCAAGCCTTGTTTCCATTAAATCGCAGAGTGTCGCAAAGTATAGCAAAGGGTCGCAAAGTGTCGCAGAGATAGAAAATTTTCTATCTCTGCAACACCAATCGCAGAGTGTCGCAGCATTTTAGTACAGCAGTTTCCATTCGTCGCAATGTGTTGCAGAACCTAAATTCTACGACACTTGCAGCACTTGCGACACTTTGCGATTTAATGGAAACCAGGCTTTAGTCTCCTCTCTTATGAGCACCCCTCCCTAATTATCCTCTTCTTTTAAAAGCTAACATTTCTGGTACTGTAAATGCCCCAAAGCTCTATAAATGTGAGTTGTTACAAAATGTACTCCATTTATGTCACAAAAACTCCAGCATGCATGTAAATATGATGTTGAGTCAAGAAAACTACAGTGCAAAAAGTGTGTATTGTTGAAGTGGCCCATTCAACTTGAGGTGGACATTGTACAACATAGAATTTGTTGCTTGTCCTTCTCTGCAAATCATGACACCTTAATATATATTCATTTTTCTATCTGTTCAACTTTGTTCAGTCTATATTATTTGATGCACGCATTTGCTCAAATATAATTTTAACGACAGAGAATTGACCCTTTGCATGTGATAATCCACACGCATTGCATTTTCCTCATGATTAACACTGTTTCTTCCTAATATTCTAGCCAGCAGTGAATAAATTCCTCAGTGCTGTTGATAGGCTTTTAAAAGCTGAAGGAACTGATACTTCGAAGCAGTTACCAAGCAATCCAGTAGCAATTTCTCCTCTTAACAGCCAGGACAGTAAACCATGTTACACTTCACCCCTATGCACTCCTTCACCAATCAGTGGCTCTATCTGCAGGGACTCAGTTAATCCGTATGATATCAGTAATATAATTTCACGAATGGAGCAGTGGATTTTCAAACAACCTGGAGCTGTAGATAAATTGCTTCATCTTGGATTTGAGCCTGTCAATGTTTTCAGGATTACAGTGAGTGTATTCCTGATTTAAAATTCTTTATTCTTGCCTTGCTAGGAGTACCATAAAAGCTCTATTTAGCCCCCTCTCTTCCAAGCTCCCCTCTCTAAAAGACCCCTCCTTTCTTCTAAGACAAAATATTAAATAAGCCTCCTCGCTATTCCCCCCCCCCCCACTTATACTGGGTGCGCCAAAATAAACAATGCACGTTTGGCTGGCCACAATAAATCGTATACTGGACCGATTTTGAAGATTTATGACTTAATCTTTAGCAGAAAGCCTGAATTAGATTCTAGGACTTTTTTGCACATTTCTCCGTTTTCAGTTTTTAGAGCTAGAAGTGAGTTTCTTAAGATGTTCGTTTTCGAAAACATTGAAAACGATCAAAAAACGTTGATCAAGTTTTAAAAGATCCAACTTGAATCAACAAAGAGAAAATGTTTTCAGGGGGCTTTGGGAGTTCAGTACAAACTCTCGTACAGCAGATTACAATTGGTTGATTTTTAAATCACAAATCACCACAAACAAGTTCTCTCTTTGTCCATTCATGTCGATTCTTTAGAAAATTTGATCAATATTTTTTGATGGTTTTCATTGTCTTCGAAAACTAAAATTTTAGGAAACTCGCTTCTAGCTCTAAAAACTGAAAATAAAAAAATTGCAAAAAATCCCAGTATCTAATTCAGGCTTTCTGCTAACTATTAAGTCATAAATCTTCAAAATCGGTCGAGTGTGCGATTTATTGTGGCTTGCCAAACGTGCATAGTTTATTTTGGCACACCCGGTATCAAATCAGTGGCGGACACTTGGGGGGGCCAGGGGGTGCGATCGCCCCCCCAATGTTGGCTAGAACAAAGGTCTTTTGTTCGAAGACAATAGAAATAAACAATGCTTTTTAACTGAAACAATAGCTTGGCCCCCCCAATATTTGACAAAGTGTCCGCCACTGTATCAAATGCCAGGGGATACCAAACACTTGCGATTCATTTAGCTAAACAAGTTTGCATGTTAATTTTGATATTGTTTGGGATACAGACTGCATCTAATCTTTGGTTATTTGACTTGTAAAATTGTATCTTGACCNCACACCCGGTATCAAATCAGTGGCGGACACTTGGGGGGGCCAGGGGGTGCGATCGCCCCCCCAATGTTGGCTAGAACAAAGGTCTTTTGTTCGAAGACAATAGAAATAAACAATGCTTTTTAACTGAAACAATAGCTTGGCCCCCCCAATATTTGACAAAGTGTCCGCCACTGTATCAAATGCCAGGGGATACCAAACACTTGCGATTCATTTAGCTAAACAAGTTTGCATGTTAATTTTGATATTGTTTGGGATACAGACTGCATCTAATCTTTGGTTATTTGACTTGTAAAATTGTATCTTGACCCTACACAATATGGGGTAATAAAAGTTTTAGAAAGCTATCATGCTTATCCTTGTCAGTTGATTTAGTGAATAAGTCCCCCCTTTGCTAAGCCCCCTTCTATTTTAAAGGCCCACTGTTGTGGCCCTGATTGGACGAATAAGGCAATAAGAATAATATAATTAGGTAAGCTTCAGTAATTTCGCTGCACACTGAAATTCATGAAGGTCATAACGATCTAACTCCATTTATTCTCGAAACAAAGTATGATCCAGCAGCATAAAGGCTTAGTAATTATTCAGAGGCTAGGTCTTCAGTTAGTGATTTCAACATTACAACTTGCCAATCGCAGCCACAACAGTGTGCCTTTAAACACCCCTCTGGTGCCTCTGAAATCAAATAAGCGTGGGCTTGATGGAGCTTTTTAGCTAAGCTTGTTTCTGCTTGCAGATACATATCTCCTGCAGAAGTTGACTCATGTAGCCTTTACATACAATTTCTTAACTGTTTGGTCATCATGCCGGGTGTCCCAAAAAAATTTATACGGATTTGATTGACTCCAGCGCTGTGAATTTAGCTTCAATCAATGTCTAATCACGCTAAAAATGTTCATCAATAGTTAAATTCAACATGGATACCTCTTGTTTTATATTGGTACTTTGAGAGCAGAGATATCGATCTTGAAAGCGCAAATTTGCGTCCACCTGAAAACCAGAGCTTTTGCCTTTTGGCCTAAGCAATTTATTTTGACACAGCATATGAATCAACAATAGCCTTGATAAAATTTGAACAACATTAGACCTTGCGTTGTTCTGTTTACCAGAAGTCACCCTCAGTCACCCATTGGGAAGTTTCTTAATTTTTCGTTAATTTCAGTTTTTAATTTCGATATGCTTCAGGATTTTGCTTAGGCCAAAAGGCCAAAGCTCTGGTTTGCAAGTGGACGCAAATTTGAGCTTCAAGATTGATATTTCTGCTCTCAAAGCACCAATACCGACAAACGAGGTATCTATGGTCAAGTTAACTATCGAGGAACATTTTGGGAGTGATTAGCCATTGATTAAAATTAAATTCACACCGTTGGAGTGAACCAAATCTATATGCATTTTTTGGGACACCTGGTAGTACCACCGGGTGTCCCACAAAAAGCACTCCTGTTTAAAAAATCACCAACAATTGATTATCAAACCTTTGATAAAATTTTTGTTTTGAATCGCTTTGTCAAAGACCCAAAAATATTAACTAATGATAAAATGTTTGCTTTTGTTACAGTAAGGTAGAAAATTTACACGTTGAAAACCTTATTTTGAGCTATAGTTTTTAAGCAAAATACTCAATCTTGCCTAAGAGTCAAAATTTTCAGATTTTTTATCATCATGGAAGTCTCCAATGATGGTGTGCATTTATTTCTGTCATTTATGACCAAACTAGAAATTTTACACGCACAAAGAAATTGATTTGGCAATCATCAGTGCTTTTTTGCAGTATGATTCAAAACCAGGTGGCCCTAGAAAGGACTAAATTTGCTCATTTTCAAACCACTTACAAGATAAGCTATGTCTTAGAAAATAGTTTGGTTCTTGGTCTACTTGACAAAAAAAGAAATTTGAAGATCGACTGTGTAATCAAATTTTGGTGATTTTTCAAACGGGAGTACTTTTTTTGGGACCCTCGGTAGTTTCTTGTAAACAAGTTTTGTGCAGAGACCTGCAAAGGAACTTTGTCAGGCTAACTTTGTCAGCAATGTTCCTGCTGCGTTGTAAGATTATTTTGACATGAAAACAAATTTATGAATGTATGAGCATAGGTTCCAAATCTTTTCTCGGCGTAAAAAGGTGGGTGTAAAATTCAATGACCTATTTCTTCTGTTTTAATGACTTGCAAGAAACTTTAGATACTTATCTATAGTTCTACCGTTGGACTTTCTAGAAATTTTGAATATTTTTCGAAATTACATCGTATCTTACATTTCAACTCATTTGAGGATGTGACGTTATCAAATTTCTAAATCATAAACCAGATGAGTGACAGACTTTGCTTGATACGATATTGTAGGCATTCATAAACTATGGTGTTCTTCGAAGTTACGTCATGTTACGTCAAACAGTTTAGAAATTACGATGGTTTTAAGTTATTTTGAAAATTTTTCTTGAATTCTTGAAAAAGAAGAAAATCACTCTAAATCTGAAAATATCGAAGATTTCCGGAAAGTCCAACGGTAGAATTATAGAGAAATAGCTAAAGTTTCTTTGAAGTCATTCAGTTCAAAGAAATAGGTCACTCAATTTTACACCAGCCTTTTTGAAGATTTGGAACCTATGCTGAATGTATGAATTCTTTTTCATAGGAAAACGAAGAGACAAAGGATTACCATTTTGAATGTCTCATCTGCCATAAACATATTTCCATGCAAACAGTATCAAGAAAAGGAGTATCATTATCGAATGCAATGAGGCATATCACCAGAATATGCTGGCTTACTAATCGAAATAAAGATCCAAATGCTCAGCCTGCTAAAGTTCCCAAACTGCGTTCTTCTGATCAAAAGCCCATTTCGAATTTTAACGACAGAAACTTCTTCGATGAAACACGTATGTTTTTCTTAACAGATTTGAGCATTTCAACTTCTTTTTCAAGAATTTTGAGCCCTGGTAAAACGATGCAACTGTGCACTGAACATTTTTTGTTTTTTATATCAACTTAAAACAACTACAACTCTAATATTTACATTCAACCGTGCCCCTCATAGCGGGAAAAGACCCAAGGTCATCGTGTTCCCACTATGAGGGACACTTACAATAAACAATCCATTACAACGAATATATACAACAAAAATAAAGGGGGGGGGGGGTAGCTGCTGTTTGGAGTTTCACTTAAAACGTTGAGTAGTCTTAATGTATAATATAGTGGCACCCATGATCATTCTTTTGCTAATTATATTCAAGCGTGAACTGCCATATAAAA
>REGL01000366.1:63017-80667 GCA_004194395.1 Aurelia aurita complex sp. Pacific | reverse complement strand
AAATCAGAAATACACAATAAACAACACCCTTAGCGCATAGTGGTAGCTAAGGAATGTACAGAACCCATAATTTATGTAAGATACGATAGACGTGGAAGAAAGACCTTCCTTTGCTGTGAAATATCAATTTGATTCAAATGCAGTTCGAATCACAAAAAGATGCGGCACAAAAAAACAGCATTTTCTAAATATAGACTTTTTTGGCGCCATAATGTCTGAAAATGATTGTGAAATAATCTTCTTCGCTTGACAGATGCTCTGGGCTGGTGGACGTACCGCAAAGTTTTATTGCAATTAGAACTGTGAGACTATCATTTTAAACAATGAAATTTCTTGAAAACATGCCGATAATTTGAATAAGAGACGCTTCCTAATCTGCTACATTGATTACAAATTATACCAGAGAGACAATCTATGTCAGGTGACTTTGACTTTGTAAGTTGCTTTTTTGAATGAGAAACAGAGTGATGCATGAAAAAGGATATATGTTGGAAAATTTCTTGCAGTTTATTATGAACTAAAAATTTCCTGTGACCACCCGGTCGAATGGTCGGGTGGGTTTTCATGCCCTGTCCGCTCCTTTGGGATATAAATTCGGCTATGAGATCTGCCAGTGCTTAAAGCAGAAAGTATAAAACAATAATAATAATGATAATAATAATAACTCACACTGAAGAAGATTTTCATCGAAACGTTCAAATAACTCACACTTAAATAGCTTAAATAGCTTTAATTGTAAAAAATAGCTCACACTGAAGAAGATTTTTATCGAAACGTTTGTAATACTAACAGTTGTATTTTGATAATAGTAATAATAATTCGTTTATTTAAAATTGGCACAATGACAGCTACAAAGCTAATCAAAGCCAACCATTCACAGAAATGAAAACGTAAAATTAATCAAATTATCATATAGACCATATTTGCATCTTTTACAGTGGAATAGCCTCTCAGCCGAGTCAAATCAAGCATCCTTTCTGTGTAGTTAAAAAAAAACCTATTTAGAATCAGGGATTTCTTCCTTTTAATTGTAAACTTCGAAATTATGGTACATAAGTTTTAAATATTGTAAACTGGGTTTTAAAGTTTGATTTGATTACTAGAATTTTAATTTACTTTTCTTTTTTATCATAGATTGTAATTATTGTTTTTATCGGAGGGCCCCTTGAAACCAGCTGATGCTGAAGGGCAACCCTCCTTAAAAGAATTAAATATGAAAATATAGAAAAAATATGAAATATATTGTCTGTTCAAATAAATAAATATCAATAAAAATCCTATTTTATTTACAAATTTCTTGCACGATCTACAGTTGCAATTCCTAAATTGATGCTTCTTTACTTTTCGCTTAAATTCTGAGTATGAGACTCTTTTATTTCTAGTGGCAACGAATGCCAGAGTTTGTGTCCAGTGTACCTGATTGTCTCTATACCATAAGCATTTGTTCGTGGAATTGGCACTGACAAGTTGTCATTACCTCTCAGTCTATATGGGATGTTCTTCTCGACGAAGATTTCACCCACGAATTGAAGATTGAGATCATTTTTGTTTATCGTGATTGAATTGAGATAATTTTTTGTTTGGTTATCGTTATTGAATATGTGTAACCTTTATGAATATCATAGAATGAACAATCGCTTCAACCTCTGTCAATAATTCGCCCCCCTGCAAAGTCTATCTTGGGCATTCATGACCCAATAGGCTTAGTTTATATTTTCCAAATAGGGGTCGATCTCAGTAAATCGAACTTTCACAAATTCAAGCACAATTTTAGGGATACAGTGAACCCAATGTGCCCAACGAATGATGGCATTGAGGGTACGGACTACTTCTTGTTGCTCTGCCCTCTTCTTGTTCCTCTGCCCTTCATTCGACATTCAACGACGAGATCTTCTCGCTGGAGTTCGGAATTGTTACCACCATTTGTCCTAATCAGCACCCTTCCAAACAACGTTCTGGTACAAGACTTATTGTATGGTAATAAAGAATTTCTAATGGCGTAAATAAAAGTATCCTTGAACTTACTCTAACATCCACAAAACAGGTCAGCTTGGATAATTTCAAACTTTTGTTTTACGCCACACAGCCACTATGTCCTTTTCCCCATTTGTTGTTGTAAGTGTAGCATTTTGTAGTAGTTTGATTAATTTTTATCTATTGGCATGTCTTTATATGTTGATGGTCATGGGGGTAGTCATAGTCTTTTGCTACCTGTGGTATCGTCTCTGTAGTGTCGTAAAGTTGTATAGTGGTTAAGAAAGTATAGTAGAATGTAATCGAATGTAACATGTATTGTAATATTTTATATGAATATATGAAAAAAAACTATCGCTTTTTTCTGTTTAGGCTGTTCATTTGTCCTCGGTGACGTGGAAGAAGCCAGTAGCGATACACAGAATTCGGACCAATCAGTAAGTATCCATTTTTCGCCATTTTCGACGAGAAATTGACCAACAGATGTACTTAGAACAATTTTATTNAGAAATACACAATAAACAACACCCTTAGCGCATAGTGGTAGCTAAGGAATGTACAGAACCCATAATTTATGTAAGATACGATAGACGTGGAAGAAAGACCTTCCTTTGCTGTGAAATATCAATTTGATTAAAATGCAGTTCGAATCACAAAAAGATGCGGCACAAAATAACAGCATTTTCTAAATATAGACTTTTTTGGCGCCATAATGTCTGAAAACGATTGTGAAATAATCTTCTTCGCTTGACAGATGCTCTGGGCTGGTGGACGTACCGCAAAGTTTTATTGCAATTAGAACTGTGAAACCATCATTTTAAACAATGAAATTTCTTGAATACCTGCCGATAATTTGAATAAGAGACGCTTCCTAATCTGCTACATTGATTACAAATTATACCAGAGAGACAATCTATGTCAGGTGACTTTTCTTTGACTTTGTGAGTTGCTTTTTTTAATGAGAAACAGAGTGATGCCTGAAAAAGGATATATGTTGGAAAATTTCTTGCAGTTTATTATGAACCAAAAAGTTCCTGTGACCACCCGGTCGAATGGTCGGGTGGGTTTTTATGCCCTGTCCGCTCCTTTGGGATATAAATTCGGCTATGAGATCTGCCAGTGCTTAAAGTAGAAAGTATAAAACAATAATAATAATAATAATAATGATAATGCTAATGACTCACACTGAAAAAGATTTTTATCGAAACGTTCAAATAGCTCAAAGTTAAATAGCTTTAATTGTAAAAATAGCTCACACTGAAGAAAATTTTTATCGAAACGTTTGTAATAATAACAGTTGTGTTTTGATAATAGTAATAATAATTCGTTTATTTAAGATTGGCACAATGACAGCTTCAAAGCAAATCAAAGCCAACCATTCACAGAAATGAAAACGTAAAATTTATCAAATTATCATATAGAACATATTTACATCTTTTACAGTAGAATAGCCTCTCAGCCGAGTCAAATCAAGTATCCTTTCTGTGTAGTTTATAAAAAAAACTATTTAGAATCAGGGATTTCTTTCTTTTAATTGTAAACTTCGAAATTATTGTACATAAGTTTTATAATATTGTAAATAGGTTTTTACAGTTTGATTTGATTAATAGAATTTAATTTACTTTTCTTTTTTATCATAGGTTGTAATTATTGTTTTTATCGGAGGGCCCCTTGAAAACCAGCTGATGCTGAAGGGCAACCCTCCTTAAAAGAATTAAATATGAAAATATAGAAAAATATGAAATATATTGTCTATACAAATAAATTAATATCTATAAAAATCCTATTTTATTTACAAATTTCTTACACGATCTACAGTTGCAATTCCTAAATTGATGCTTCAACGAATGTCAGAGTTTGTGTCCAGTGTACCTGATTGTCTCTATACCATAAGCATTTGTTCGTGGAATTGGCACTGACAAGTTGTCATTACCTCTCAATATGGGATGTTCTTCTCGACGAAGCTTTCACTCGCGAATCCACGAATTTAAGATTGAGATCATTTTTGGTTATCTCTATTGAATTGAGATCATTTTTGGTTGGGTTGTCGTTATTGAATATTTGTAACCTTTATGAATATCATAGAATGAACAATCGCTTCAACCTCTGTCAATAATTTGCCCCCCTGCAAAATCTATCTACGGCATTCATGACCCAATAGACTTAGGTTATATTTTCCAAATAGGGGTGTCGGTCTCAGTAAATTGAACTTTCACAAATTCAAGCACAATTTTAGGGATACAGTGAACCCAATGTGCCCAACGAATGTCATTGAGGATACGGAACACTTCTTGTTGCTCTGCCCTTCATTCGACATTCAATGACGAGATCTTTTCGCTGAAATTTCGGAATTGTTACCACCATTTGTCCAAATCAGCACCCTTCCAAACAACGTTCTGGTACAAGACTTATTGTATGGTATTAAAGAATTTCTAATGACGTAAATAAAAGTATACTTGAACTTTCTCTAGATTTCATCCACAAAACAGGTCAGCTTGGATAATTTCAAACTTTTGTTTTACGCCACACAGCCACTATGTCCCTTTTCCCATTTTGTTTGTAAGTGTAGCATTTTGTAGTCGTTTAATTAATTTCTATCTATTTGCATGTCTTTATGTTGTTGGCCATGCGGGGTAGTCATTGTCTCTTGCTACCTGTGGTATCGTCTCTGTAGTGTCGTAAAGTTGTATAGTGGCTTAGAAAGTATAGTAGAATGTAATCGAATGTAACATGTATTGTAATATTTTATATGAATATATGAAAAAAACCATCGCTTTTTTCTGTTTAGGCTGTTCATTTGTCCTCGGTGACGTGGAAGAAGCCAGTAGCGATACACAGAATTCGGATCAATCAGTAAGTATCCATTTTTCGCCATTTTCGACGAGATATTGACCAACAGATGTATTTAGAACANTAAGTGTAGCATTTTGTAGTCGTTTAATTAATTTCTATCTATTTGCATGTCTTTATGTTGTTGGCCGTGCGGGGTAGTCATTGTCTCTTGCTACCTGTGGTATCGTCTCTGTAGTGTCGTAAAGTTGTATAGTGGCTTAGAAAGTATAGTAGAATGTAATCGAATGTAACATGTATTGTAATATTTTATATGAATATATGAAAAAAACCATCGCTTTTTTCTGTTTAGGCTGTTCATTTGTCCTCGGTGACGTGGAAGAAGCCAGTAGCGATACACAGAATTCGGATCAATCAGTAAGTATCCATTTTTCGCCATTTTCGACGAGATATTGACCAACAGATGTATTTAGAACAATTTAGATAGGGGTCATCAATGGAGTTTTACGCTAAGAAACTTTTTCAGCCCTTTGCTCAGAATCAAATTTTCAGCAACCAATGAGTGTTCATACAGTTCCATGTACCCAACGGCTTAACGTAATTGGCTGAGATTTGGCAGACATAGAGAAATAGCATAAGGGGACCGAAGTGTATCTCAGTTTTGAGAAAAATTGCATGGTCCAAATTCAACATTTGAATGAATCTCGAAATGGGGCCAGGGGGCCAGGAGGCGAAGGGCAAAATAGTTTATAGCGTTTGTGGCCCCAAGGAGATTCACGTCTTTTCTGGAGACAGATTTTGCTTCATTTCTTCGCCAAGGAAATCATCGGGGTAAATGTTTCAGGGTACTTTGGTGAGGGTGTATTTCTGTTCCAAAGAGGATGATTAAGAAACTATTTTCTCAGTTGGCAGGTCGGCAGGAATTTACATTACAAGCAGGCGAAAAATTGTTAAGACTCAGGCGGTATATTTTTAAGTGCTTGTCTCTGAGGGATTTATGTTAAAAACCCACAGATAGCTTCTTTCTTTTTAATCCTGGTTTGGAACAAAATAGGATATTCAGATAGACCGCAAAGCGCTCAAAATTTTGCTGAACCCCTTGTTTGAAGAAGATTTTTCAGTTTGGTTGGCAGGTTTTCATAACAGAATTTTCAGCCAGATGTAAATTTTGTAGCTCTGCACCTGCGTGTGATCTTTGTTGCTAAAACCTATCAACTGAACTGACATGTTTATGTCCAAATACTTAAAAGGCTGTTGTCACCTAAGGGCCTTTGCAGGCACGCTACAATTTCAGGGCGTCTCAAAATTAAATTTGGCCTAAGCAGAAAATGTAAATCCACACTGCGGTGGTTCAGCTGTTAGAAAATTCAAATAAAGTGAAATGTTTCTTGTCTGTTCAACTGTTGCAGTGTGTATCCATATTTTCCGCTTAGGCCTAATTTGATTTGAAAACAGTCTGAAATGGTTGCGTGCCTGCAGAAGACCCTGGGTGAAATGGTTCATTAAAGGCTAAGGCATGAACTTTTATAGTACCAATTGGCCATTCCTTCCCGTAGATATGGGAGATTTTCTGCAGAAAACCCCTTAAAAAAAAAACCTGCAAAAAGCGAGTGAAAACAATGAGCAAAATTTCCTTGGTTTTACTTCCTAAAAAGGGTGACACTCACATGCATTCATGTATTTTGTTCTCCTGAGAGAATGGAATCCCCCTGAATAGGTTATTCCTACCCGGGGGAAGATTTGTTCATACTCCCAAGAGGAATGCACGTGCTAACGCGTGCAGAAGTCATTGCTGTAAGACCCGTGTAAGGCAGAAATGTTAGGAGAAATTGTTCGTGATTTTGGGCACGTTTTGAAGGTTTCTTGAAGGTGCTTTCTCGGGAAAGTCCCTCATAATTTCATAGCGGAGCGGCTGATTTTAGTCAGGTAAATTTAAAGTAGATTTGAACATGTCTACCATTAAATTATATATTTGCTGATGTCATCGTCTTGATATCCAGGGAACCGTGGCCTTTCAAACGGGGATTCTTTTTATTGACTCAACCGGTAGAATTTCAAAGAATTTACATTTCAAAGAATGAATAGCTTCAATACCTATATCCTATTCTTTCAGGACAGCCAAAAAGGCTTAAATCTGCCAACTGATCAAGCAGGTCATACCGAAGATGTAGCAGCTACAGGTGATGCACCCTAACAAAGAAGGATTACCGAATGTTTTGGAAAGCAAGTCCTAACTGAAAACTGCAGCGTATTGGAGGGTAGATATCGACCCTAATTACACATTAGACAACATGGCTGCCGACCATAGAAGTATGACAAATAGAGGTTCATTTCAAGAAAAAGATCCGTATTACTGTACTTTACATCAACACTATAAAGGATCCCATGACGGAAGAATATTTGAGTTCATTTGATTTGATTTCATACATTTAAAGAGGTTTGCCCTTCAGCCGAAGCTCTTTACAAGTGGCCTCCCACTATTAAAGGCAATACTCAATTCCCTTTTGTACAGCCCCCAAGTTCAGATAACCCAGTCACCCTTATGATGACATGATTACCCTATTACAATAGAATTTCAAGGAACTTTGCATTCCAGACCTGTGTTTAAGAGGACTGATCGAAACAATACCCAGATTTTAGTGCCTTTTCATCAAAACCGCACTGCTTTCTCTTGCAACATCAGATCTTGTGTGAGCATACATGCACATGTCAATTTATAGTATTGAGTACCCATTTGATTGGATGAAAACAGGCGCTATTATTTACAGACATATATCAGCATTCGATATCATGTCGAAGGTTTATGCAAAAGTGAGTCAAAGAAAAATGCAAGCCATTTGAAATGCTAATGCTCCTTCAATATCAAAGGAACGATATTTTGCGATATCGAATTAAATAGCCAACATGTTCATTTCTTTGTAATTGAAGTCGGTCACTCCGTTCAGATTTTGCAAGGGATGTTCTCGACAAAGTCTCTTCGAGAAGCCTTAAAAACGTCCTTAAATCACGACCCAATTTCCCTGATATTTTTACCTTAGATCAATGACATGAACGCACTTTAGCTCGTATGTCTTACCTTACTCTCCAGTCCTTGAAATCCAAGTAGCATAACAATATTGATGAAAACAAGTGTGATTGATTGTTGCTGCTTGATCAAAAGCAATCTTGTTTTTTCTCTGAAAGGGGAAAGGATGTAATTAAATATTTCTTATCGACCTACTATTCCTACTATCGAAAAGAAAAGAAACGAAACAGAGCGAAACAGAATGCGAAACAGAACGACACAGAATGCGAAACAGAACAGAACAGAATGAGAAACAGAACGGAACTCAACCAAATGAAACGAAACGAAACAGAGCGTAACAGAACTTCTAAGGGTGTTCACGCGACACTGGATCGATACAGTAGACTGAAACTGTGAACATTCTTGTCCCGAGAGATATCTATTTTCTCAGCTGATCATCAAGTCTTCTTGCCATTATGCGTTAAGGAGAATCTTAGCATTTCCTCTTGTTCAAATTGTGTGAAAAAATTCCAGAAACTTAAACCGAACGTTCCAATAAGTTAAGTGTTCACGCGATAGCTAAGTTATTCCGCTCCGTTCCGTTCAATCAAATGGCTCATTTTCTAAGCTGTCCACTGTGCGGAGAAGAAACTTGAACGCTCCCGATCGCTCTTATCTTTCTGGTGTAAACACCTGCACGAAATTTATCGTTTTCTGGGCTAGTTTAGGTCACTGTTTACTTTCTAAATCACACTGCCTAGATCTATTAGCAGACAAGACTTTCTTTGCTCTACATTGGTGTATAAGGCAGGGGGATGGGGGATGCAGCCTCTGTAATCAAGGAAAATGTATCTCATTTCAAGCTCCATTCGGGTAATTTTAGCTCATTACAGTGATGATTTTCGGGCAAAATCGATGATAAGCCTCCCTAAACGCTGGGTATCCCCTACGCTTATGTTGCTCTACCTACCATCACTCAAGATTTCGGCCATTACAGCATAGGGCTCAAATCTTTCAAATCTTTAAAAAGGTCGGTGTAAAATTATATTACATTTTTCTTTGAATTGGATTGCTTGAAAGGAACTTATGGTACTTTGCTGTAAATCTGCCGTGGAAATTTTATGATATCTTTTTTTTTTTTTTTTTTTTTTTTTTTAATTATTTCAAAGAAAACGGCAATAGAATTTTACACCAACCTTTTTAAAGACTTGAGCCCTATGTTGGCCATTACAGGGTTAATTAGACAGAGCAGAAACTGCGTGAAGATGAAGTCATCGAGCAATCTGATATAAGGAAGGGTTTGGATACATAGGCTTTTTGAAATGATTAATCAAGAGTTTAAGGCCTTAGGAAGAAAATAGCAAGTGTTGCTGATTTCGGGATCTGTTGTAGGGAGCTAGGGGGCTCAAATTTAAGAATTTTCACGCACGCTGCTCTGTCGGTAAAATACAGTATTTTGCAACATTGATGGACAAAGTCCGACATTATCTGATAATGTTTATCCTGTTGCCGCTGTTTGTCTCACGTAAACAGATAATGAACGCGACTCTCCATAGGATATTTTGGCTGTGTGGGATAATCTGACGCATGTAAAGAGTCCGATGCCTGGTCATTGTTGATCATTAGCAGCATGATGCCGGGTGCGCCAAAATAAACTATGCACGTTTGGCTGGCCACAATAAATCGTACACTGGACCGATTTTGAAGATTTATGACTTAATCGTTGGCAGAAAGCCTGAATTAGATACTTGGAGTTTTTGAAAATTTTTTCATTTTCAGTTTTTAGAGCTAGAAGCGAGTTTCCTAAAATGTTAGTTTTCGAAAACACTGAAAACGATCACAAATCATCGATCAAATTTTCTAAAGAATCGACATCAATGGACAAAGAGAGAACTTTTTCGTGGTAATTTGCGATTTAGAAATCGATTAATTGAAATCTGCTGTACGAGAGTTCGTACTAAACCCCTAAATCCCCCTGAAAACATTTTCTCTTTATTAATTCATGTTGAATCTTTTAAAATTTGATCGACGTTTTTTGATCGTTTTCAATGTTCTCGAAAACGAACATTTTAAGAAACTCGCTTCTAGCTCTAAAAATTGAAAACGGAAAAATTTGCAAAAGTCTTAGAATCTAATTCAGGCTTTCTGCTAAAGATTAAGTCATAAATCTTTAAAATCGGTCTAGTGTATGATTTATTGTGGCCTGCCAAACGTGCATAGTTTATTTTGGCGCACCCGGTAGCATTAATAGGATTGAATAAAGATGATTTTGCTGACGAGAAACCTGATTTGAATTTCTCAGACTTGATTTTATTGTTGCGTATGTTTAGGCTGCGTGTATTTAGCCACTTGATACCGGGTGAGGCAAACAATGTTTAGACTCATGAAAGTTTGCAGCTCTCGAAGCATACATCAGAACCTACACTTGCAGTTACCGTACTTGATTGCAAGCTACCTTCGCTTGTACCTTAGTTTTCCGTTTGTATTTAAACATTCCTTTTATTTGTAGTAGCAGCTACGTGTAGTTTTATGTAGGTCATTAATTATTTTTAGAATTGCCACAGGGTAGACATAGTATTTCGCTCCCTGTGGCATCGTCTCTGTAGTATTGCAGCGTAGCTTGTAAGTATTGTAATTAGTAATATTGTTGTAAAATCTTAATGGAACAGAAGAAAAAGATCTCAACCAACTGATGATGCCTGTATGGTTAGTACCGGGTGTCCCAAAATGATGTATTATCGTTTGATTGCTTACATGTCTATAACCAATGAACTGATTTTCAAAAACTTTGTTTTATCTGATTGCCTTAAGGTTAAATTGTATTTTAAGATGTTGGTCGTGGTTTTACCAGTTTTGAAAATCGGTTCATCAGTTATGGACATATAAGCAATCAAACGATAATACATCATTTTGGGACACCCGGTATACCATTTTAGATTAGGACATTTAGTTTGTCAAAATCAGTCGTATCTTTCTAACATGCATCCAGTTTNACTTGATACCGGGTGAGGCAACAAATGTTTAGACTCATGAAAGTTTGTAGCTCTCGAAGCATACATCAGAACCTACACTTGCAATTACCGTACTTGATTGCAAGCTACCTTCGCTTGTACCTTAGTTTTCCGTTTGTATTTAAACATTCCTTTTATTTGTAGTAGCAGTTACGTGTAGTTTTATGTTGGTCATTAATTATTTTTAGAATTGCCACAGGGTAGACATAGTATTTCGCTCCCTGTGGCATCGTCTCTGTAGTATTGTAGCGTAGCTTGTAAGTATTGTAATTAGTAATATTGTTGTAAAATCTTAATGGAATAGAGAAAAAGGATCTCAACCAACTGATGATGCCTGTATGGTTAGTACCGGGTGTCCCAAAATGATGTATTATCGTTTGATTGCTTACATGTCTATAACCAATGAACTGATTTTCAAAAACATTGTTTTATCTGATTGCCTTAAGGTTAAATTGTATTTTAAGATGTTGGTCGTGGTTTTACCAGTTTTGAAAATCGGTTCATCAGTTATGGACCTATAAGCAATCAAACGATAATACATCATTTTGGGACACCCGGTATACCATTTTAGATTAGGAAGTTTAGTTTGTCAAAATCAGTCGTATCTTTCTCAAATGCATCCAGTTTATAACAAATCTCAAAATCCTAACAGTTTAGTCCCAAAGCTGTCACAATCGAACTCTATCTGTCTATCTTATTACCCAAACATTTACAGGTATACCGGGTGAGAAAAAAATAAATCCCCGTTTAAAAGGCCACTGCTCTCTGAATATAAAGGCAATGATATTGAAAGTTGTTTTGTTTTATTGCCAGTATGTTCAATTACGTTCAGTAATTTACGCGGCTTTAATCGGTCATTCCTTCCCGTGGATATGGGAGATTTTCGGCAGCAAGCCCTTTCCAAAAACCTGCAAAAACGAGTGAAAAACGACAAGCAAAATGTCTTCAGTTTTTCTTCCTGATAATGATGACACTCACAGGTATTCATGTATTTTGTCATCTTGGGAGAATAGAGTAGAATCCCCCTGAATAGCAACATTATCAAGCTGTACTCGCAATCCCGTGGAAGAGAGACAATACACAGTGAGTAAGAATACAATTTTGATCATAATTTAGGCCACATCAACGGTGCATTATTGCCCATGGTCGTACGGATTTCAAACGCTTGATGTTAAACGATAAGATCTTCTTGCTGTCATCTCCCTCGAGCTTTGAATTATTCCGGTAATATCATATGTTCAAATCACTAACCTGACAATTTTAAGGTGACAAAGACCTTTCTAATGACCTCGATAGACTCGAACTGACTCCACGTTTCATCCAAAACACTGTTTTGGCTTGATTAAAGACTCTGCGATGACCAGCTGCCTTTGTGCGCGTTCTTTGCAAAACAAATAGCAACTTTCTTTTCCGACAAAAATCGAGGGCACCAGGTTGCAAAGGTCCTTTTGAAAATTGAAGAAAGGGAAATATCAAATTTCTGATGAAACTTTATGTAGTGCTCGAAATCTGTCCAGTCTACGATTTATCGTGGCATGCCAAAAGTGGATTGTTTTTTGGTGCACCTGGGAGGTGTTTGGGAGCCGAGGGGTGTATCACTCTTCCAAAAAGGCGTACGAGATTTGTTAAGACAATAGGATTTTGGCATTTGTTACGGATTTTTCTTTAAAACAAGAGGATTTTTGCCAAAGGTTTACGAGATTTTTACAGAGTCAACCTCATCCGCAGGGCCCTTTGTCATATTGGGACGGAGACAGAGGGATGCGCCCCTCGTTGGGAGCGGTCATTTTTTGTTCAGGGTATTGGGGCGGAGGATTTTTGACAGGGGTATGAAACTTTTTCCAATTATTTTGTGAAGTACGAAAACATCAAGAGAATTTTTTATGGGATACCTAACTGTTTTTCTTGAAAAACAAAATTTATATCAAGTCATCAAAAAATTTACAGACATCTGGAAATGATGACTCACTTGACCGGTATGAAAATCGACTGGGACAAGTTGGTATGTGTGCATTTGTAAATTTCATACTCTAAAATTTCTGGATGAGGTACCAAACCATTTTGCTGAAAGATGGTGGTGTATGAAAACATTTTCTTTATTCAAGATGGGGTATTAAATTCTTTTTCTAATTGTGTTGAATTATCCTCCGCCCTGGTACCCAGGATTAAAATGACCGCTCCGGTACTTACTTTACTCTCGAGTACCGAATAAACGGGGATGGGGGTTGGAAATGGTTCGATTTAATTATAATCGGGGTTTGCAACAATGGGAGGAAGTTGGAAAAATTGTAAATAGTTGTTTTCTACACGTTTCTTTTTGTATTTATTCAAAAATTATGTTCATTATCATTTCAATTAAAAAGAAATTAATCAGCGGAGAGGGGGGGGGACGATTATTTGGTACTCGAGCAGAGTACATCTAATGTTAGACAGACTAACGCACTCTAGTAAGTAATTTTGTTATTTAATCATTGATAGTATTTACCTATAGTTGTATGTAGTTGTATGTTTTAATTTACTGTGCAATATTGGCCGCCCGGTAGCCCGGGGGGGGGGGTACTTCATTGTTAAGTTTTACTGGACGTGCCGCTCATATGGATGGGTTTTTCATCCTGATTTTTACCACGATTCTGGTAGATGGGTAGTTCTTTGAAAATTTTCTTATCAATGGGCCCCATAATGATGATCCGCACCAAAAAACTGAAATTTTCCTTTGTTTCAAATCGACAAATTCATCCACATGGGTCAAAAAGTTCCTGATATTCATGCAAATAGGCTCGAAATTTTGAATATCCCGTCATACGAATGGGTCCTGTTATCAAAGTCCAGATTCAGGTCGAATCATGTCGACAATGAAGTACCCCCCCCCCCCCGCCCCCGGGCCCGGTAGCCCAGTTTGTACGTAATATAGTGTGTATTTTCTTTTAATTTTTTGATATAATTTATACAGGTGTGTTTCAGAAAAACGTTTCAATTTTTAAAACAGATCTGCAAAATTTGGTTTTGTCATTTCTGTAGTGAGCCACCTTATCGCTGTTTCGTGATTTGGAAATTTTCAGTAGTGAGCCACCTTAAGTGCAGATCCACCTTTAGCGTAAACCTCCATCTGGAAAAAGTTTTTCATTCGAATGCAATGCAATGGCTTCCAAAGGAAATAGTCGCCGCGCCGCCCTCGAATAGAAACCACGCAAAAAAGAGTGTATCAAAATTCTCATCCTTTTTGTAACTTTTCTCTCGAAAGTTTGCCAACTCAACCGTTTTCAGAATATGTATGCTTTGTCATTTTTCTCTCCCATTCCTACCATTTTCTGAATGACCAAACAAGGAATAAGTTTTTGTAAAAAGGGTCGAGTTAGCAGTGTTATTTTAGCTCGTACAAACTAAAAGTGGGATTCTAGCTCGTACAAACTGTAACCGTTTTCAAAAGATGCCCTGAAAGTTTCCTATTTTTACATGAAAATTTAAACGTTGTACTAAAAGTTATCTTTATTTGTTTCTTAGTTTTGCCTGCACGAATTATTGTAAAGCCCTTCTCAAAGTGATCAAACATTGTTTGCAAATAAAATGTTCACCTTAAATGTTTTGCTTGTGAATGTGACGAGCAGGAAATTTTTTTAACTTTTCAAACAGACAGCGTTACAAATTATAATTAAATTTGCTTGTCTAGCAATGTTTCGCGACGTCTAGTAAACGAGAAAATATCGCTCACTTACTGCATTCAATTTCAGTTAAAATTACTCGATTTTAATCATACATAATTGTAAATTTTTAAAGTGTAATTCTTATGACTATGAGACAGTTTGCTACATGGGCTACATGTTTCATGGAGATGTCTGGTGATAACTTTCAGGGCAAGCATGTGTTACAGTTGCCCCATATGTCGGGGTAATTGTATATAGCACTAAAGCCCACCGATTGGGAAACTTCACAGCTTTTCTAGGCTTTTCCTCTGGTACATGCAAATATCACTGTCTATCCTCAACAAGGCTATCGATTACAATTCAGAAGTGATTCGGCCGATTTTCTAAGAATTGTCCCCTGTATCTCCTACTGACCTACAGCAAACAGTAATGACAAAGCGTCCATCAGAAGAAATCAGATTTTATGCAGATAAATTATAAGAAAAAAGAGTGTACCTGTAACATGCCAATACCAGAACAGCAAGCAAACAAAACATCAGCGAAATACTGCAACCAATGATCGAAGTAGCATGAATAATGACTCTCATTTTCGCTTCGTTGTTGCTCTAACATAAAAACTGTCTTCACTGTAGTGGTGAAAAGGTGGCCATGTGCAAAGAGAACTCAATTTAAATCAGATAATGGTTGTATTCAGATGTGTAACAGTTGTGCTTATTCCTTGCACCTGCGTAGTGCTGACGAAAGGAGGGGAATCAGGGGGGTTTTCCGGCCGAGGCGCATGGCCATAGGGGCCCATGAATAACTACTCGGGTTTTCAAAACTTGTTTGAAAGGTTTAAGCGTAATTAGAAGCAATTTTAACGAAATGAAAATTGTAATTAGAGGCGTAAAGTAGCCACCAGAATGATTCTAGCGGCCTTATGATTTTCAAAAATTCGGGAGAGCATGCTCCCGGATGCTCCTTTTGATGTACCTGGCACATTTTGGATTCGTCCAGACAACATTCCACGTGAATTTACCAATTTCAATTTGCGCCGAAAATAAAATGCAAATCAAATGAAATGCAAATCGTTTGCCATCGACATGAGTGCTTTTCTCACAAGGATAAACGATCTCTGGTCTATTTGGTATTTATATACAGAAATTGGTCTGAAATGCCATCATTTACTGACAGTCCTGACAAACGAGGGCCCTTTCCATTTCATTCATGAATTCTACAATGTATCCAAAGCAATCCAAAGCGCTTGTCACTTCAACCAATTTAAAAAGACGCACTAGTTTGGCCAGGTTTACACTAGGCGAATGAATTCTCGCGAATAGAATTTTTCGATTTTCGAAGTTTTGGCCTCCAATTTTTCTTTTCATTTCCACTACGAGAAATTTTAGCGCCAAAACAAGGAAAAACATGGCGGCTTTGCGTTCAGCGTTGCTACTGAAAAATTTGATATACGTAGAACGTTGTTTTGATTGGTTGATTTTGCTGCTTGTAAAAATTCGCCTCGAAAGAGTAGAAATGGATTTTTGGTGTCTTGTGCAAACCTTGAAAATTTCCTCAGAAGCTTTTTCGAAAGCTGACGGAGATTAGTTAACAATGGATTAAAATTGCGGTTGTAGGTTTACAAAAGAAACTTACAGTACTCATGGATAAGTTTCCTAATACCCTATTTTGGCTGTATTTTCTGACATAAAAGAGAAAAAACAAGAACCTACCATCTGCTTGACCTTGAGATAAAATTTTCAGAGTTTTTATGAGTTTCTTAAAGGTTCCATAACGATCTCTATATCCACTACCTGTGGCCTAGTGAACTACACGTTTTTTCTTTTATAAGAAACTGGTTTATAAGAAACTAGTACTAGGATGGCGAAAAAATTAAGAAACTCTAGCACTATGCTTGAGAATTGCTAAGAAACTTTTAAAGCCAAACACAAGGAAATCATGAGAAAATTGTCGTTGAGCCGTTATATTTTAGTAATACTCATGATAGATTTATGTTTTGAATCAAATAGAACTCTCCTTCTCGCTAAAAATTGTGCTGTCTGTCAAGAAACGAGTACTTTGCAGTGGTAGAAACTACATGCATCCTAAGTGCATCCAAAAAATAAGGAACACATTACGAAACTTCTAGTACTAACAAACTGAAATTTTCACGTAAAATTAAGAAACTTTTAGTACTATGGGCTTATCCAAGTTTCTCATAAAACGAAAAACGTGTATTCTAAACAAAATATTTTAAGCTTTTCCAATGTTTTTGACTTGCCCCAAGTCTATTTCTTCAACTGTAATAAGTCTAATCGGAACATAAAGTATTTCGCTTTTCCCATAAATTTTTTTGTAAATAAAAAAACATGTATGCTTTAAACGAGAGCACAGGGGCGCGACAGGGTTCCTCCTTAAGCCTGGCTTCTATTGAAACTTTTTTCTGCTCTTTATTGTTCGTTTTGGTTTTTGTTGCTCGTCTTCCAAATGCTCTTTCTTGCTTGTTGTTGTTTGTTGTTGCTTGTTTTGGTTTCAAATGGGTGTTTCCATGGACTTCAATCCCTTGAAAGGGACGTTAAACGAAACGAGGGGGGGGGGCTTTATGCCAGAATGTGGCATGCATAGCAGGACTAAATTCATTGGCCGTTATGGGGAATATTTGAACAATGCTGGGAACACACCCATACTCAGAATTTGCATCATGGTGTGGAAGCGAACATGCAGCAATTACCCGCACAAAAGAAGCTGTGGATTCAGAACCTCCAGGCAAGCTGATGTTCGGACAACTAAGCACCCTCTGTATGAGAACCACTATATGGCCTATATGAGTATGTATGGGGAGCCTTTTTAGCCGGTTACAGAAAAGGACAGGTTAGTTCATCCGGGTTTTTACTTTATTAAGGGGATTAAGTCTAGATTACCGGCAGATGTTCGGGTGAACTTGTTTTGTTGAATAACAACCATACTATCGGTCGTGAGTGTCGTGAGTGACATATGTATCTACTTTGATTTAAAACATAAAGAATATCCACACCTTTCTCATCAGAAAACTGTGAATAATCGAACTCGTAACACTGGTTTCAATTGAATGTTTTCCTGCTTTATCGGTTTGCGTTGGATTTTTCCATTTTCCTCGCTGTCGTTATTGCTTGGCTACGTTCTTCTAGCCTCAAGTTCTTCTAGCAGTGCACTCTTGATATGTTGTTGCTGAGCAAAACGCGTGGATATAATAACAATTAATTTCGTTGCAAGAA
>REGL01000366.1:44655-54954 GCA_004194395.1 Aurelia aurita complex sp. Pacific | reverse complement strand
GATAAACTATGGTTTACTTTTGGACATTATTGTATGTTTTCTCGAAAATGTTAGAAATCACGATGGTTTTAAGTTTTTCTATCATTGTTTTGAAACCTTAGAAAAGGAGAACAAATCTCCTAATTCTGAAAATATCGAAGATTTCAAAGTCCAAGGGTAGAATTATAGCAAAGTAGCTAAATTTCTTTCAAGCCATTCAGTTCAAAGAAATGAATTTACGCCAACCTTTTTAAATATTTGGAATTTATGCCAAAAATCTACAGATAGTTAGACCTGAAGGTATTATCAATTACGTGAAGATCTTATCAATTATTTAAAATATTGATAAACATATCTTCATTATTGAAATATATAAAAATATATTTTCAGAGGCAAAGACTTCATTGAGGGGAAGATGACATATGGTGATTTCGTATGGTTTATACTGTCGGAGGTTGACAAAAAGCAGACCACAAGGTGATTAGTGTTACTTATCTCTCCTACTTTAGTTTCATTTCCCTGTTACAGAGGCCGACAACATTTTTCTCTTCCTGGGAATGGCAGAAATTTCATCCAAACTGCCTGCGAAATTGTTTTCTGAATTTCTGAATTAATTAGGGGGCTTCTGAAGAGCTATCCTTACGTAAATGCACTGTTTGTATCTCTTGTCATTACTAAGATGTCTCATTTTACCATTACCAGTTGCAGATCAGAATATCAACAAATTATTAATGCTAATGGAACTATTTTCAAGGACAACCCATTTGTAAACATGCGGTATTTTGATTTTTGAAGGAATGGGCAAAATTTTATGATTTGCCTGGTATATGCCTGTGCATTTGAAGTCCGTCTCAAATTAGATGTCACCTGAGATTTGCGATAACGCAAAATTCCTTTGCAAAACACTTCTATTGTAGTTATTCGCGGGCATTTGCAGGTTCTTCTAATTTGAAACCGACTATAGTTTTGACAGATTTAAATATATCCTATATATCTAATTTCAGCATAGAATACTGGTTTCGATGTATGGATTGGGATGGCGATGGGATTATTTCGATGTACGAGCTTGAATATTATTATGATGAACAATTAGAGAAGATGCAGCGACTTGGAATTGAAACTTTAGCATTTCCAGATTGTATTTGCCTGGTGAGTGTGTCCATCAAATCAAAAAGTTTAGGATGTTGAAAGTTTTGGACAAACTTTTGTCCGAAACTTTTATGTCTGTATTCTCTTTAAATTTGTCTTAAAATTTTTCTAACAAAGATGTTCATGTCAAGGTATACCACATAGTATTTCCGTCATTCTGTGAGATCTATCTGCTGTAGTACGCAAGAAGTTTACAAGCTAGGAAGTTGTACATAATTGTAACAATTCTCAAACCTTCGTACACTGACTTATTTAACATAGATTTTACAGTTTTATGTAAGCGTATATGTTGTTCTGATGGAAGCAATACAAAAAGTTGTACGGACACCTTAGCAACTGTTCTTTGACAATTTCTGCTGGGAAATGTATTGAACTGTCTGTGGCTATCATTATTATTAATTTCTTTATGGTAGGCGTTTAAAAGTAATAGCTAAATTACATCTATGCCTACTAAAACTAAAAATGAAATAAAAAACAATTGTTCAGTGCAAAGTAAAATAATTCTAATGAATTGAACAGTGAACGATGTCTTTTTATACATATGATACATATGAGGCGAGTTTTGAATGTAGATAAAACAAGTTAAATTCGAGAACCCAATTTGTGCTACGAAAGTCTTGCGTAATCGGCAGTTGCATTCCATCGCCCTTCCTGTTCTTTAGACGTCTTTTGGAGATAGAAATCTTCGGTGACTGTTTAATGTCATTTGAGAGTCCATGCCACAGTTTACATCCCAAGAAAGCAATATTCTATCCCGAACTGAACTGGCTGCTGTTTGATTCCTGCTATTTATCAAGTTGTATGATGATAATTAATTTTTTCTTTTTAGATAATCGATATGGTTAACCCGGAAGTTGAAGGTAATTTTCGTCTAGACTTTTGACTTTTCGTCCCTTATTTCTTTGCGTTCTTTGATTTGCTGATATCATTTGGTAGGGACTCATACCATTACTCTTATAAATTGGACCCCTGTTAGGCCTATCTGGAGTGGTTCCGTATTTACCAATCAAATTGCTAGATTTTGGTTTTCAACCAATAAGGAGGCGCTATTTATACAGTTGTTGTTGTTGCTTACAAAAAATGGATGATACGGCCTGGAGTTCTCGTAGCTGCGAAGGATGTATTTTGTTTCTACAGAGGAAGATTACTGCTTGAAAGATACATATTTTGTGATGAGTATGTCAGGAAAGCATTATTCTTTGTACTAAAAGTTTGCTTTTCAATGCTGAAGCTCTTTAAACCAGACTTTGAAACGATTTTGTTGAGTGTACGAGAACACCCGCTAGTTTAGGCCATTTTGAAACAGGGGGCCCATTTTATAAGAGTAATGGTATGAGTCCCTAGTGACCAAGTGATATCGGCAAATCAAAGAACGCAGGGAAACGAGGGACGAAAAGTTATCAGTCTATTTTTCATCTTCATCTTATTACTGTATGACTGACACAATAGTTCCATGTCCAGAAATGATAGCATCATTGGTATTCGCCCTTTCTTTATCGAAAACAGGGTTTAATTGTGTGACTAAGAATAGCTGGTATCTGGTCACAGTGAATGAAAAAAGAAACTAATAAATAAAAGGAGAAATTGTGACAAGTTCTTTATTTTAATGATTATAAGCTCCAGAGCTTTGTTTTGTTATACTACACTGTATTTTAGGGGTAATGACATCTAATGTTAGACAGAATCCAATACAGTATTTCTCGTTTTCTCTTTCAATCATGTGTAGCATTTATGTAAAATTGTATGTTGTTTAACTTTTTTAGATAATGTCATGGGGGAGTCGTAGTCTTTTGCTCTTCATGGTATCGTCCTTGTAGTATTGTAAAGTAGTTTGTAGGTAAAGTAATCCGTAAAATGTATTGTAAATTTTTTATTGGAATATGTAAAAAAAGGATTTAGGGTAAGATCGTCAATGAATAGCCGCTGTCATATGAGAAACTAGCCTGAATCTCAGCGGAATAGCTCTGTAACTCCCTTTCGTAAATTTAATTGTTTTTCTTTCAGGCAAGATAACTCTTCGTGATTTAAAGAATTGCAAAAACGTTTCTCTGTTCTTCGATACGTTCTTCAATTTGGATAAATGGCTTGAGTATGAACAAAGGGATCCATTTCAATCAGCTAGGGTAAGAGATTTCTTTCGACCAGGCCAAATGAACAGATAATACACATATTTTTTCATAAGAACCTGGTTACAAGGGCTCTCAGATCGCTAGGGGATCATTAAAAATTGAGAAACTCCAGTACTGGGAATGCATTATTTAAGCAACCATATATTTCAGTCAAGGAAACCATAGCATACTTTTATTTCACTTTCGCTTCTTTCTTGAATTATATTATTTGGAAGGTGCTTCCAAAGTGATGTCTAGATGATGTGATCTGATCGATGTCTAAATGCTGGAAAGGCTTCAAAAAACGTTGTTTGAAATGTTCACGAGGGCACAGAAAATAGGCATGAAGATTGTTATGGAACTTGTACATAAGAAACTCGCAAGAACTTGTAAGAAGCAACTCTTAGAACTGAAATTCTGATAATTTCAAGAAACATCAAGTACTGACTGACATTCTTAGTTTCTTACAAAAAATACGTGCAGTGTCAAGAGTGTGAAGGTCCTGAGAAAAAATATGTCATCCTTGTACCTTGTGATGTTATGTCGAATATTCTACTTAATCGTGGAATCAGAGCACATGAAGCCCACATTACAGTTAATTAAAAAAATGTTTCAAAAAATATTTTATTCAAAAGAAAATACCTTCCCTTTCGTCACTATAGCGTGTGTTGTTTTTTACGCCTTTCCAGTTTGTTACTTGTGAAATAAATACAGCACTTTTTGAAAGAGCACATTCCTTGTGCTCTCTCAGAAAGTGCTGTATTTATTTCACAAGTAACAAACTGGAAAGGCGTATGAAAACAACACACGCTATAGTGACGAAAGGGAAGGTATTTTTCTTTTGAATAAAATATTTTTGAAACGTTTTTTTAATTAACTGTAATGTGGGCTTCCTTGGTCCCCCATTTTTAAGATCCCTACTACGTCTCTACCCATATTTTGCAGTCTAGATGAGAGAACATCACTTCCTTTACATTTTTCGTAGGATGCTGAGGAACTTGGTGAAGGCACTTTACTGACCGAATGGGAAAAATATGCAGTGCAAGAATACGAATTATTAGTCAACGAAGAGGGAGCGAATCAGGATGGGTGAGTCTGCTGTTTCTCATACTTTGGCCGACTTTGGCGTCGTATTTTTTGCAATCTGAGATAAGCGTCTGACTCTTTGCCATCCGAAATCTTTGCCTGTATGAAATTTTCTGATACCGATTTGGAGAGGCTAAAGACCAGTTTCCAGCTAGAGGAATTTTCCGAGCAGGCGGAATTTTACACAATTAAATGATCAACTTAAATTTCTCTTGTCAATAAAAGAATTTTCGCCTGCTCGTGCTCGGAAAATTTCATTGACTGGAAATTGCCTTGTTATAGGGCCTAAGGGCCCCACTTTCTTTTTTAACTTGACACTGTAAAATTCTTCAAAAAGATGTAAAAGTTTCGTTGCAATGAGAAAATTGTCTAAAATGTTAGTTCGCAAAACTAGTTCTTTCGGAAAGCAAAATGTTTGCATGCGAGTTGTTCCCACTGTGAATTGAATTGCATGAGTAATTGCGGAGGTGCATTCGCACGTGGCGTAGAATCATATCAAGTTTTCTCACTTAGCAATGTCAGCAGAGTGGCGCAGTGGAAGCGTGCTGGGCCCATAACCCAGAGGTCGGTAGATCGAAACTACCCTCTGCTACGTACAATTTTTATTTTATTTTTTCATTTCCACTGGAACCTTTTTCGAATAGCATCTCAACATTTTTCCCAAGTTTCATGCCATTTTAACAGTGCTTTTAGGATTTTTAAAGCCATGTTTTGAATTATTTCCATTTAGAAATGTGCTTTTGAATAATTATTTCATGAAATTCACAAAATTAAATAACAATTTCCAAAAATGTCATTTTCAATAATAATAATAATATTCAGCAACGAAAAGATGATTCAAAGTGAACAAAATTTTCGATGCTGAATATTATTAGGCCTACTGAAAAAGATGTTTTTGGAAATTTTTTTTAATTGTTTGAATTTCACGAAATAATTATGCAAAAGCTCATTTTTAAATGGAAGAAATTCAAAACATGGCTTTAATAAATTCTAAAACAATGTTACAAAGGCGTGAAACTTGGGAATTATTTCGAGATATAATAATTAAACAGAAAAAGGGATTTAGAAATATTTGGAATTTGTATTCTAATTTTATTTAAGTTAAAAATACCAACAAGGTATAAAAAATAAAAATTGATTAAAAACTGTTTCTTAAAGCATCTAAAAACATTGATTTAACAACATTGAATTTTGAAAGCTCATAATCTTTTATTTTCATGGTGTCCCCGGTTTATTAATGTCTAAAATGTTAATGTTTATTAATGTTTATTATGTTGATTAATGTCTCTAAACACAGAAAATATATTATTCACCGAAAAAGTGGGCGAAAAAGTCTGTAAATCTTGATTTTTCCTTGGCAATTATTTATTTCATTTTTATTTTCCACTCAAACCTTTGAATAACAGCGAAGAACATCTCGAAATATTTCCCAAGTTTCATGCCTTTTTAGCACTGTTCTCACAATTTTTAAAGCGATGTTTTGAATTTTTTCCATTTAAAAATGGGCTCATTTATTTAAAGATAGATCAAGGACCAAATTATTTCCCAAGATATAGCTGATCTTTTAATTGGTTTTCAATTATCAAATTTAGCTCTTTTTGGGGCTACCTGNGAAAAAGTGGGCGAAAAAGTCTGTAAATCTTGATTTTTCCTTGGCAATTATTTATTTCATTTTTATTTTCCACTCAAACCTTTGAATAACAGCGAAGAACATCTCGAAATATTTCCCAAGTTTCATGCCTTTTTAGCACTGTTCTCACAATTTTTAAAGCGATGTTTTGAATTTTTTCCATTTAAAAATGGGCTCATTTATTTAAAGATAGATCAAGGACCAAATTATTTCCCAAGATATAGCTGATCTTTTAATTGGTTTTCAAATTATCAAATTTAGCTCTTTTTGGGGCTACCTGGTTTTGAATCATACTGCAAAAAAGCACTGATGATTGCCTGATCAGTTTTTTTGTGGATGTAAAGCTTCTGGTTTGGTCATGAATGGCAGAAAAAAATGCGCACTATCATTGAAGTCTTCAATGACCATAAAAAATCTGAAAATTTTGACTGTTTGCCAAGATTGAGTATATTCGTTATAAAATTTGGGCTCAAAATAAGGTTTTTCAGCGTGTAATTTTTCTACCTTGCTGTATCAAAAGCAAACAATTTATCATCTATGAATATTTTTGGGTCTTTGACAAAAGAACCCAAAAAGAAAATTTTATCAAAGGATTTATAATTAATTTTTTGTGATTTTTTAAACAGGAGTACTTTTTTGGGACACCCGGTATATAGTCAATTGTCAACTTCGGACAAGTTTTATCATGGCCTTGATAAGTGACTACTTTTTATGCATCCAATCTTTTTCAAAAATACTTTGTTATGTTTCAGGAATTATGAAGATGATTTTGAATTTGACGATGACTTGGATCAAGATGATATATCAGCTCTCAAAGGTGGAATTAACGTTGAAAATAGTCTGACTAAAAGCTTGTCGTATTTTACGGGGACTGGGGTCGATTCTGACGATGACAGTGATGACAACAGCACCTTCTATTGAAACTAGCAGCTTTGATCATAGTTTACTGTGCTTTGACCAAGGGCGCCTACCTTGTAGCATAGTAAATAGAAGGCTTGTGGGAACTGTGTTTACCGTAAAAGCTCTATTAAGCCCCCGGGGGCTTAATTAATTTTGGAGATTTTTTCGTCCATTTTGCACATTTTGCACATTTTGCGGTTTAAACATAAAACTTTACGCGTTAAATACATGNTGGATCAAGATGATATATCAGCTCTCAAAGGTGGAATTAACGTTGAAAATAGTCTGACTAAAAGCTTGTCGTATTTTACGGGGACTGGGGTCGATTCTGACGATGACAGTGATGACAACAGCACCTTCTATTGAAACTAGCAGCTTTGATCATAGTTTACTGTGCTTTGACCAAGGGCGCCTACCTTGTAGCATAGTAAATAGAAGGCTTGTGGGAACTGTGTTTACCGTAAAAGCTCTATTAAGCCCCCGGGGGCTTAATTAATTTTGGAGATTTTTTCGTCCATTTTGCACATTTTGCACATTTTGCGGTTTAAACATAAAACTTTACGCGTTAAATACATGATTTCGACCACAAAAAAAACTTGGTAAAATATACAACTAGAAACTTGATGTAGAGAGGTTGGACGACAAAAAATACTATAAGCTATGTTTTAACACACTGAGGCCTTTCGGACTTGTGTCCTTATCAGAGCATGATTTCGAATGGTTTCGACAAATGGAGAATCTTTGGTAAGCTCTGGAATTTGATATAAGTGGGGGGGGGGCTTAATAGAGCTTTTACGCTATTCCCAGTTCTGTTTTCGTGACATGATAGAGTAATTGCTGTCCTGTCAAGATGACGTAAGAATAATTTTGTGGTTTCAAATTCCGGTGTTGATGTAATATGAAATAAACTGTTATACGATATACGATATGAACGCAGGGAACAAGACAGCATTATTTTTGATTGGTCAACACTAACAGACGTTAGAATTTGAAAATCTCTGTTAACTAAAGAAACTGTAAGATTTCTTATTTTATACGTGGATTAACAGGACAGCAATTACTCTATGTACTATGTCACGAAAACAGTACTGGGAATAAACACAGTTCCTACAAGGTAGGCGCCCATGCTTTGATGTTTTAGGAGTTTTCTAGAAATTTAGATGCACAGAGTTGAGTACTGGTTGCAAATCTGTAAAAAGAGGTTAGTGTAATATTCCAAGACTTGTTTGTTTGAAGTGAATGGCTTGACAGAACCTTCAGCTACTTTGAAAAGGTTCTACCGTTGGACTTTTGTGAAAGCCTCAATATTCTCAGAATTAGAGGGGTTTTAAGAATTCAAGAAAAATTTCGAAAAAAAACTCAAGACCACGGTAATAATTTGTAAACGTTTGAAGGAAACATAGAATCATCTTCAAGAAACCATAGTCTACGAATGTCTACAATACGGTATCAATCAAGCAAAAGTCTTTCGCTCTTCTGGTTTTCGATTTAGAAATTTGATGAAGTCACATCCTCAAATGAGTATAACTATGAAATACGCTGTAAATTCGAAAATATTTATAATTTATGAGATATCAAACGGTAGAATCAGAGAAGAGTAGCTAGAGTTTATTTAAAGCCATTCAATTCAAAGAAAAAGGTCTGAAAGGTTTACATCAACTTTTTTAAAGATTTGGAACTTATGCTCAGACTTGGAACTCTCCGAGCCACGATACTATTCCGTGCCTTAGCCGCTATTTTCCCTCGTAGAGACAAAATTATATATACTTCAAATCAGTCCCTGACATATTGTTGTTAGTCTTTTCGCAAATTCGAAATTGATATTTACATAGAAATATTTTAGTAGTTTGGTAGAATTTAGATAGGAGAACTTTCGTGTAATTTGCAAATTTCTCATATCAGTATCTTTGTGACAAAGCTTATCACAACTGTTGAATTTGCAAAGCAGCATAAATAATTCTTTATCGTATGCCCACTTTACGGTAAAATGTTCTGTACCAGGCATAGCAAAAGCCATGTTTTGGTGTTTTGTTGAGACATATGACAATGAAGCAATTACTATAGTCTGTCTCTAATGAGATGCATGTAGGAATTTTGCGTTATCGCAAACCTCATGTGACATCTAGTTTGCGACGGGCATTCATTTTTGACGTTCTGCGTGTCCCAAACTCGTCCCAAATGATGTATCAGCGTTTATGGAACTGTAAAATCTTGAATTATGCACCAACTTGAATGAATCATTTTGAAGTACGAAGGCTACTCAGATATACGCCATCTCGTTCCATATTTCTGAAGTTTATTAAGAAGCTTCTTTTGAAAAGTCTTGAGAAAAGCTAAACATTACTTCACGCTGCTTCAGCTCTAATAAGATGACAACTGCATCAATAATATCTTTGAAGGAATTCAAAAAAGGAACCAATGGTCGTTTACATGTAAGATGCAGCCCCAAAGATAAAAAAATATGCCCTTCTTGAAAATATCGATTTTTGCCTAAAAGTAAGGATAATCCCTTTGCTTTTCCCCAAAAAATAGGCCCGGTTTTGAAAATACCAATTTTTGGCCTACAAGTAAGCGAACCCCTTTGCTTTTTTCACAAAAATATGTCCCTTTTGAGAATACAGATGTTTGGTCAAAAAGTAAGGTTAACCCCTTTGCTTTTTCCCAAAAATAGGACCATTTTGAAATACCAATTTTCGGCCTAAAAGTAAGGTTAACCCCTTTGCTTTTCCCCAAAATAGGCCTTTTTCAAAATACAGACTTCTTGGCCAAAAAGTTAGGCTAAAAACCTCTTAAAAATGTGGAAATGAATAAATTCATAGTTGGAACTATAGCTTTCAAAATTTACTTGATTTTTGGCAACCATATTTCAGATCGATAAAAACGAGGTCCTCCCACTCTCAGTTGAAATGTATCCTATACAACTGCGTAAAAACGGCATAATTCAAGTTGCAGCTCCTCCACAGTATTCATACAAATAGGGCACTATTTTCTGGGACACCCTGTTGATACACCAGTTGCTTTAGAATAGAATTTTGCAGATGAGAAATTATAGATTAAAGCTGAAATTTGTTGAAATGTCCACTATCTTTGTCTTGCATTCTCCTTACATTTTCTGAAAGGCGATCAAAAAGCAGGTTTTCAAATAAAGTTGGAATGTCATAGACTGAACTTATTCTAAAGACAAAATATGTTTACTTGCAAGAGAGGTCGATTTTTTACTAAAAGTAAGGTTGTAGCCTTTTTGAAAATAATAATTTTTGGCCTAAAAGTAAGGGTTGTTCCCAAAAAAGGCCCTGTTTCAAAATACCGATTTTTGACCAAAATGCAAGGCTATACCATTTGCTTTCCCCCCAAAATATGCCCTTTTGAAAATACTGATTTCTGGCCTAACAATAAGGTTCACCTCTTTGCATTTTCCCAAAATATGCCCTTCTTGAAAATATCGAT
>REGL01000366.1:27834-44385 GCA_004194395.1 Aurelia aurita complex sp. Pacific | reverse complement strand
CAAAAAATAGGCCCGGTCTTGAAAATACCAATTTTTGGCCTACAAGTAAGCTAACCCCTTTGCTTTTTCACAAAAATATGTCCCTTTTGAGAATACAGATGTTTGGTCAAATGTAAGGTTAACCCCTTTGCTTTTTCCCCAAAATAGGCCTTTTTCAAAATACAGACTTCTTGGCCAAAAAGTTAGGCTAAAAACGAGTTTGGATTAGTTTTTGAGCACATCATTTAAACCTGCATCTAAATATGACTATGAGTATGCAAATAAGTGGGAAAAAGGGGCTCAGATTTGCAAAGAATCGGCTGAAACGGTCGAGGGTAGTTTCTTAGGAAGAGGGCCGAATCCTGCGATTTGAATTACTATTCAGTAAAAATTGAATATCTCTGAAACTACAAGACTTACACCAGTTTCAATCAGCACTTCGAGATTTGCATTAGTTCTAAATCGAAACTTTGCTATATTCAACGAAAAAGTATCCATTGAATAGTTATTGCTAAATTTTTCTGAAAAGAGAGATGGATGATAAAAACAACTTATTGTACAGCTCGGCTCAAATATCATATCAATTCTCATAAAACTAAAGAAATAGAAAGATTTACAGTACAAATATTTCATTTCAGCTTAAATATAAATATTTAGAATTCTGAACTTGATGTTCAATTTAGTCATGTAAAGCATCTGGAATATCGAGTGGATGAAAGAAAAAGAAACTTTTAAAACAAACTTGGCAATAAACGAGTATCTTTCGCGTAAAAACATCATTTTCTTTTCAATCTAAAAAACGTCTTATAGTTTCTTCAATTTCGGTTTCAAATTTTTTGACGTCGAGATCAATGTTGGTATTGCTTTTTGAAATTGATTTTACCCAGGAGGACACTTAAATCACTCATGCGGGACACCTATACGGGGGTCAGTCCCTGACATTTTTAGGCAACACAAAATATCGGTTCAGCTGCATTGCAACCCAAAAATGTCAGCTCATTTTATACTTAGACACCTGCAAACGAATATAAATATTCAGAAACAATGCAAATTGAATTGAGGTCAGAATTACCTCTATAGAACCCATCAGCACCATTTTTGACTACATTTGATTCCAACAAATATCGTGCCATAATTTCAGTTCATTGGACCCAAAAATATCCCTTTCAGCAATATTCTGACCCAGAAATATGGAACCTTCCTCCCCGTATGTACTCAGTGCCCCCTGAGATTTTAAAGGCATCACCTGCATCAAAACACATCTTCGAAAATGAACACAAAATTTAATAAATTTGCTTCAAACGAATCGAATTTGAAAGCAGACTTATATGAAATGATTCCTTGTATTCGTTCAATATGTGAAAGCTGTTTTTAGAAATACAAGGAGAACGTTGGAGAGTGGCCAGTCTGCCATGAAATAAAGTAAGATACGAACCTATGGTAAGGAACTCAGCTTAAAAAATAGAATCTGCGGAATTAATCACATTTCTTTCATGATTTAAATACCCAACGGGAAATTGGGATTGGTAAAGCCAATTTCTCAAGGTCGATGATCCTGATTAAGACATGTGACAATGCTAAAAAAATTGTATTTCTGGCGATAGGAAGGTATCACTTTCGAGGTGATAATGATAATTAGACAGTGGAAACAAGCTTTATTCCACAAGCCCTCTCGATTTTCGCTCACCACATTGGATTGAAGTGATGTTGTTTCAGTAAATAGCGAAACTAGGAGGATTGTAGTGAGTCAAAAGAGAAACAAGACATGAAGGTGTGCCTGTCCCTTAGACTGATTACATAATCGTAGTTATTGCTTTGATAGAATGATGGACGCTCAAACGAGTATTAGCAAACAATTCAATTCAATGGAAAGTGAAGAAAGGGCGATAACTGGAACAATGAACTGAGTCTATCATTCTTTAAAGGCACACTGTCGTGGCTGTTATTGGCTAGTCATAATGTTGAAATGACAAACCCTGCCCTTTTGATAATTAACAAGCCTTTATGCTGCTGGATCATACTTTGTTTCGAGAATTAAGGGAGTCAAATCGTTGGCACCTTCATGAATTTCAGTTTACAGCGAAATTACTGAAGCCTGCCTAATTCTATTCTTTTCTATTGTCTCATTTATCCAATCAGCACCACGGCAGTGTACCTTTAAGCATTAATCACGCTAAATGCCAGAAAAAAGCGTACCAAAACCATTGTGTTATAAAGCAGGCCAGAACAGCTCGACTAAGGCATGTCCAGAATAAGATTGTTCTTACAGTGGGAGATTTCCATGTTTCTTCCACGGATTGTGAATATTCTTTGTTTCCAGGAGTTCCAAATCCTTAATGATTCTTGTTCGAGTATCCCTGGGTGCTATGATCTCATCCACGTATCCTGCAAAGAAAATAAAATAAGGGTCACTGCACATCATAATTGTCTGCAAAGAGCCATAATTCTAAAATTGTTATTCGACGTTGGAGTGTTTGACGGACTTCTGCATGAACAACAAATTCTTAAAATTCCACACCCATCACTAGCAGCCTAAATTATCTTACAAATGCCTTAAAAATTGGCAGTTTATTTAACTGGATGTAAAGCAAGAAACATGTTCTTTACTGATCCAACCCTTGCCCTAATTATACAAGTATAAACAAAACTTCAACAGGTAATGACAAAAACAAAACATACCACGTGCTGCAGCTGGGAAAGGATTTGCAAATCTCTTCGTATATTCATGTTCTTTTTCATCTGGAATAGACACAGAAAAGAAAGTTGGTTAGAGCTGACGGGAAACAAAATGACACGCAACACAAGATGCACTCCATAAAGTAGTATTCAATTCCGTTACATCTGCAATTTCGAAATTTTGTACAAGCTAAGCACAGTAAAACTTCGCAGGTTCCAAATAGGTGTAAAGTAGGTTCTGGTATAAAATGAGAGTTAGGTTGTTCGGTTCTTACTTTGAGGTTCTTAAACTTAAAGACCAATCATGGTCTTAATTCCAAAGAAATACTGTATATTATACTTCAATGTGTTCAGCGCAGAAGTGCACATTCAATTCTATATTAATTCAAGTTTTTGGATTGAGTCTTTACTATTTCCCTGTAGGAGAGGCTGCTCTTTCATCCTATGCAGCGTAAGTAGCCAACGCCACCCTGGTCCTTTCCATACACACTACCGGGTCAGCCAGAAAAAAGTTCCCACTTTCGAAAATTCGTAGCACCACAAGTACATCATGGATTTGAATGATTCAAAGTTTAGTTAAAAGCCAAAAGATCAAAGTATTTTTGTGATTTTCTCGTCTTCTTAGGAGATCTGCAAATATAGGTAAATTCAACTGTACAAAAATTTCATGTTTTCAAAATGACTGAAAAAGGGCCTAAAATACTTGATCAAATTGTTAGGACTCTCCTCACACAGAATAATACACACGGGCGCTTCACCTCTCTCAAGAGCAATAAGACATCGATTCTCAAACAGATACGAAAGATTTTCAATCCCATAGAAATAAATGTGCAGACGATATCTCTCACCCATAAAAAATTGCTTTTCTCTGTCGTTCTGAGCTAGGAGTCCTTTATGATTTGATCATGTATTTTAGGCCTTTTTCAGTTATTTTGCAATCAAAAAGTTTGTTTAAATTTTGAATTTACTAATCATCACAAAAATACTTCGATCTTTTGACTGTCAAGCAAATATTGATCCATTCCAATCCATCCAGTACTCTTGATGCTATGAATTCTCAAAAGTGGGAACTTTTTTCTGGTTCACCCGGTACAGTTTCAGACCGTCCGAAAATCAAATTTGGCCTAAACAGACACTATAGATCCACAGTGCAGTAGTTGGACTGATAGAACTGTTCAACTTAAGTAAAAACATTTCGACCAGTTCAACTACTGCAGTGTGTATGGATGGTTTCCACTTAGGCCAAATTTGATGTTCAGACAGTCTAAAATTTCAGCACGCCCGCAAAGCACCCTGGGTGACAATGGCTCTTTAAATTTGCCCAAAGATTTCAACTGAGTTTTGAAAACGAGAGCATTAGGTTCAATATTAGCCTGAAGTAGGTTCTCGTTAAAAGCTCAAAATATTTCAAATTTCAGCCTAAAGGTTGTTCTCTAATCTTCTATTCTTATTCACGAGATCTCACTGTACTGTGTATCGTTAATTGTTACTACCCCAAATCGCAAAATAGTTGAATTCTTTGCTTATGTACAGTAGTCAAGGAAACTGAACGATTGTTCCCTTTTAACGAGCCTTTTAACGAGAGATACCTGATCACTAACACTGCCATCTGCCTAAAGCACCATTTATATCTACGGAGCTATCTCAAAGGGGATACTCAGCACATACGCATAAGGGGGGGGGGGGTCAGTCAGAGAAATCTTCAGGCAACCCAAAAATATCAGTACGGATTAATTGCAAACCAGAACTATCAGCTCATTTTATACTTCGATGCCTGTGAACGAACATAACATATCTTGCAATAATTTAAAATAGAGGTCAGTATGACCTCCAAAAAATCCAGAAACTTCATTTTGACAATATTTGATGCCAACAAATATCAAGAACGTAATTTCAGTTTATTCGGAACCATAAATATCTCTTTTGGCAATATTCTAACCCAGAAATATAGGACTTGCCTCCCCGTATGTGCCTGTGCTGAGTGCTCCCCTGGACGAGCTATAAATAATCAAGGCTTCATCTCACCTATATTGTCTTGTCCCCTGAAGATGATGGAGACAGCACCCTGCAAGAAAACAGAAATGGTAATTTCTCTCTTAAAACTAAAAATTAAAAAATACGTGATTTTGATGCTTTCCATTATTTTCTAATAATATATTCCACATAGATATAAAACTTCCCCAATCTTGTATTTGCAAAAACTGATGCTGAAAGAAATTTGAAATNCCCTGCAAGAAAACAGAAATGGTAATTTCTCTCTTAAAACTAAAAATTAAAAAATACGTGATTTTGATGCTTTCCATTATTTTCTAATAATATATTCCACATAGATATAAAACTTCCCCAATCTTGTATTTGCAAAAACTGATGCTGAAAGAAATTTGAAATAAGAGTTTATTTGAAGCTGAAAATGACCCTTTCAGAAAGGGAAGCTAAAAAGCATTTAGAATAATACCGAACCGTTCATAAATACCATATGTATTATAAAGCCAGCTACCTACACAAACCTATACAAATCTGGTAGGGAAGAGCCAATAAAAACCATACCTTTGCACCCATTACTGCCACCTCAGCTGTTGGCCAAGCATAATTAGTATCGCCTCGCAGATGTTTCGAACTCATTACGTCATATGCTCCACCGTATGCCTGAAAGAAGATACAATGTTTAGCTTTCTAAAGGGGTTATATCTCCAAGTTTTCATTGAAACGGTTGTTTTGCAATTTTTTAACGGCAAACACAGACTTTTCCGTTTACAAGAAAATAGAACCTTTTTGCCAGCACCATTGAAAAGTTCTTGTTTTGTTTCTGAAAATTGTACAGTTTTTCATATGGCTTGTTCGGTTTCTGAAACTTACAGTCTTTCATATGGCTTAAGAATTCGTGTCATGATTTGAAGGATTCTTGATAATTCTTGCCATTTCAATGCCTGTACTGTAGTCTAGATGCAATTTATTTTGTTCTTACCTTTCGAGTTATAAATGTTATCTTTGGCACTGTGGCTTCCGCATAAGCATAAAGAAGCTTTGCTCCATGACGAATGATACCATAGTGTTCTTGGTTTATACCTACAGATAAAAGCAAAAATCTATTTGAGCAGTTAAGTTCATCAGAGGTATAGCATAGCATAGCATAGCATGGCATGGCATGGCATGGCATGGCATAGCATAGCATTAGCAAAAACAACTTGACAAATAGAAATTAGCTAATGCAACTAACCACAGAATACTTGAATCTCATACTGCTCATAGCAGATCGACAACCAAAATTCATTAGAAAACTTCACGTGTCTACAACCAACATATTGGACGAACTATCTATACTCTCTTCGAATGGAATCTGCTGGATGACGATACTAAAAACTCTGAGAGCGTTGCTGAATTCAAACGTAAACTTCTTGCGATCATAAGACCAGTGGGAACCTCAAAATATAGTATTTATGACACTGAAGGGGTTAAATCTTTGACAAAACTTCGCTCAAATTTTAGTGCATTAAACAACAAGCACAGATTTCGGAATTACTGTGACTGTCTAAACCTGCAATTTGTAATTTTGGTACTGCAGAGGACAATGAACACTTTCTCCTGCACCGCCCACAGTTTGATTTAATTCGCACAGATCTGTTAGGTCAGCTACCAGCGATCCCTGCCCTACATATCAATGATATGGATACAACAGTCTCATGCAAGCTCCTCTTATAAGGCAGTTCACAAATAATCACCAACAGAATAATCATGGATGCCACTATATCATTAGGTATGAGAACATCCGTTCAGCAGCTACTTCATAAACTCCTTGGCTAGGGAAAGCACTTACAAGGCAACCAGTAGTAACCACGGACTATAGGAAGCGCTGAATTTAGAAAAAAGTTTATGTATGATACATCGATCTATTCCTATTCTAATTTATCATTTCGTTCGTGATATATCGACTTTGATTCCTTTATGTGCCTACCTCTCCTGCGAAGGTGCCATTTTAATCCCCGCGCGTGGCGGCAGATTGATGTGACCTCGAGGGCCGTGAAGGCAATTATGCCACTCAATCAAGTATGGTAAAATGCCGTTTTATTGGCATAATTGCTCCAGGGCCCTCGAGGTCACGTCAATCTGCTGCCACGCGCGGGGATTAAAATGGCACCTTCCTTCGCAGGAGGGGTAGGCACATAAAGGAAACAAAGTCGATATATCACGAACGAAATGATACATTGGAACAGGAATGAGTCGATGTATCATACATGAATTTTTTTAAATTCAGCGTTTCCTGCAGGCCATGTAGTAACGATGTATTTGTGAATTAAAATCAATGTGAAAAGACATTACTGAATGGATTTTCACACAGTTTGATTTTAGAAATGTTTACGAAAAAACTCACCTGGTAAGAAGCCAGGAACATCAACAAATGTTATAATGGGGATATTGAAGGCATCAAGGAATCTGACAAAGCGAGCTGCTTTCACCGATGCATCAATGTCAAGACAACCTAAACAGGATGAAGATGACGCAACATTGTTATAGTAAACTAACACTATGTTCGCACAATACCGGCACAATAGAGCATAGGTTCCAAATCTTTAACTCGGCGTAAAAAGGTGGGTGTAAAATTCAATGACCAATTTCCTCTCATTGAATGGCTTGAAAGAAACTTTAGATACTTATCTATAATTCTACCGTTGGACTTTCCAGAAATTTTGAACATTTTTCGAAATTATAGCGCATCTTATATTTCAACTTATTTGAGGATATGACGTCATCAAATTTCTAAATCATAAACCAGATGAGTGACAGACTTTTGCTTGATAACATATTGTAGGCATTCATAAACTATGGTTTTCTTCGAAATCACTTCATGTTGCGTCAAATGGTTTAGAAATTACGATGGTTTTAAGTTTTTTTGAAATTTTTCTTGAATTCTTGAAAAAGAAGAAAAACACTCTAATTCTGAAAATATAAAAGATTTCAGAAAAGTCCAACGGTAGAATTATAGAGAAATACCTGTAGTTTCTTTGAAGTCATTCAGTTCAAAGAAATAGGTCACTCAATTTTACACCAGCCTTTTTAAAGATTTGGAACCTATTTTTTTTTTTATCAATCTAAAACTTAAAAACAACAAGTTAATGCAAGTTGCTGTGGCATTTGCAGCGAGGAAAGACGCATGGTCACCGGGTCCTCACTACAAATGCCACTTACAATTTTCTAAGTAATATCAACAATAAATTAATAATAAAACACAAAAAAAAAATAACATACATATGCACACTAAATCGGGACAAAGTAAAGGCCAAGGCAAAACTGAAGTAACCTATGCTGCACAATAGATGATTACGCTAAAGATAGCGGCAAGGAACTTTTTACCAAGATGCATTGCGTTCTAATCACGATTCTTTAACGATTATATAGGAATTTGATTAAAGAACGCAATGCATCTTGGTAAAATATTCCTCGCCGCCATCTTTAGCGTAATCGTCTTTTGGAAAACGATAGAAAATTCGACCGTACCATCACATTGCAGGTTCTGCACAAAGGGGCTACATAAAACTGACATTCATATTTGTTTGTTTGTTTTCAAATTGGCGGTATTTCACCTAGTGAGAAAACCGGCAAAGTGCGTGCGAATTGCAATTGGACAGTCAGCCACAAGTAAATGTGACCGAAAATCGATTGTTCCAATCTTGCAGAATCACGCTAGATATCGTTGACATGATAATGACCATTCGATTGAAACAGAATGCAAAGGGCCTCCCGAGCGCTCATTGAAATTGTATCTTAGAAAAAAGGTAGATTCCTCCTGACAACAAACTAAAGTGAGAACCTTGCATAGCGTTTCTAATAACTTGTGAGGATTGGCCTATATTTCCTCCCCGCTTTGCTTCTTACAAATTTATCCTTGTCAGATTAACAATTGTGCACATACAAACCTGCAGCTTCCTTTGGCTGATTGCCAACAACTCCGACTGTTCGCCCATTCATCCGACAAAACCCAATCATGATATTCTTCGCAAAATTCGGCATCACCTCAAAAAATTCCCGTTCGTCAGCAATCTGCAATGAAATTAGAACACTACATTTAAGATTTGAGCAAATTTGATCAAGGATTTCAAGACTGTTTGGAAAGATCTTTAGATAAAGCATTTTTATAAAATCAATTGCAATTTGAAAACGAGGTGACCGATTTTGAAAAACAAAATTTTCTGATCTAAGTTGATATGTTAGCTACACAGGTATTATCAGTCAGTATGAATTTGAGCAATGGTTTGAGAGCAACAGGCTTTCAAACATGATGCAATTTCTGATTCACCCGACCCGATACCCGATAGATGTTAGTTGATAGTCTCACTTTCAACACTGAGATAGGGTGTGGGGATAAAAAATAAATCTAATGTGCACATTTATCTCAACCTATGGGGTAACAATTTGTGCATATTTTCTCTTTGACTTGTTCAGCTTTGGGCAGCTTCATGTTTACGGCCCCCCACTGCAACATCAGGTAACGCGTCTGGTCGAAAGTAGTGACAACTGAGTTGATCAAATCTACAGAAGCTTCTGGTATTTCATGGCCTAAAAAGGCTTCTCATACTGTTGATCAAGAAATTCCGTTTAAGGAGCTTAAAGATCACTGTGTTCAGAAGCGAACATTCCATTGCCTTAGGTCCTACTTGCCCAGTCTGAAAATTGAGGGAATTGAAATTGGTGTGCCAGGCTCATGTCTTAGCTCTCTGCTATTTCTTATCTAAATCAATGATCTCCCAACAGTACTTCAATACAAAAGACTTACCGCGTAAATAACATCTCTCATGTCGTAGGCCTTAGTTGAATCCAATGGCACAATGTTATCCAAGTGATAGCATATACGATCACTATGAGAAAAAAATTGTGTTTAGTTAATCCAGTTCAATGATTTTTCCGCAAATTTTGAGAAATTTCATAGCTTCAAGAGTTTAGTGTTCTCTTTTGGTTGTTTTCTGTCCTTTTCCACTTGGAATACGAAATTGCTAGAGATCCACTTTCCCAGGGTCCCGGTGCTTTGCTTTGCCTCATCCTTCTAAAGATATCATTAATTTGAAGAGAATGTGTACGAAGGTTAGCGAAATATTAATTGCAATGATCACTTTTCAAAGTTCGACTGCTGAGGAGACTTGTCATTCTTTACCTTGTAGATGGGATTGAGAATTGTTGGCAAAAACTCCTTCAATGAAGCTGAATTCAGACGTGGGCGATACGGCGAAAGAAACTTTGATTAATGCAACATTGTGTTGCATTGGCAATGAGTCGCTGCACTGCATATTTATCTGGAATGCGTCAAGAACGACGTTTACAAGATTCTTGTAAGCAGTCGGAAAGTACGGGACAACCCGCGCATGTGGCAAAAGCCTTCAGATTTAATGGCAGCCAATTTCATCGCAGCTTCTACGTAAGTTTAATGGCAGCGTTGCCGTTTTCTTGGCTATGTCTTTGAAATGTGATGCAACTTTTGATATCCGTTACAACTTTCAAATATTCGGCATTGAAACAATTAAACAAATCGTCCATCAAAACTGCGATTACAGCAAAGATTGTCACAGATACTTTGAATTACTATTCTCTGTCTGAAATCGTAATTGGTTGTGTTGTGTTTAGCCTAAACACAATCGATGATTTGCCTTGCAGTGCAACGCAGAGAGGACGGGTTGTACAGCCCCTTTAAAGTGAATGAACAGAGCTGAGCAAAGTGGAAAGTGGAGTAATCAATGATAGGACAAAGAAAACATATATACACACAAGGCATTGTTTCTTTAGCTACACAATATCCACGCACGTGTCGAAACCACAAAATACAAGAGGCTTATTGTAGAGGTGAGTGACCAAGTGGCTTATACAGTTTCCGCCAGGTGACTGAAGTTAAAGGGTCTGTTTCATCTAGCATGCCTTGCACGTGCAGTCTGTTGGTTGGCCCCACCAAGAGACGGCACGTGCAAGGCATGCTGGATGAAACAGACCCTTTAAGCTCGGTCGAGCGAGGTCAAACTCCGGATGGGTGACCTCGAAGGCTTGACCTCGCAACTCGCCTCGACGTCCTTCGGAAGCGACGTTAAACTAGGGGTCCCATGCCTGGATGCAGCATGCATAGTGGGCTTAACTTGGCTTGAAGTAGCTAGAAATACTTCCTGGCGACTAAAAATGAATTAATGAAAAAAGACTACCCAGGTTCCTTCGGCGTGGGAATCTCATATCCGTTTTTTTCCTAAAGGGGATTTTGCAACCTGCATACCTTGCACGTACCATCTCCTTGTTGGCGGCCATATTCGTGGACCATAAAAAGGGTGACAACAAAGAGACCAGAAAAGGCAGCATTCACAAAGCATGCCGTTTGCAAAGGCCCATTTAAGAGACAGTTACTTGCAACAAGGAAACAGGATTCCTTGTCGATTTCTAAGAATATGTGGGCCTGAGAGGATGACGGATTTCACAACCTGCAACCAGTTCTGAACACATTGTGACTTGGTTCCGGATTTGGTTAGAGCATGACTCATGCTACCCTGGGCCAGGCCCAATACCAGCCTTGAATTCTTAGAGGGGCAAAGAGCCAAAAATTTCCGACGCCAAAAGCAACAACAACAACAGCAACAACCCCAGTTTCAGGAACATACGTTACAATCATGCACGAAAGGATTTGTGTGCTCCTTTTAATGACTAGATTTTGGAAATATTTAGCAGATTGAACATTGGAGCCTTCAAAATTAGTGAATATGAAGCAAAAATATGCTGTAGATTCAAAATTCATGTCAGACTTTATAGTCGAAAGTCAATAAATTCATATTCTATGCATCATTTTTCCAATAGAATCTTCTAAATGTGGGCTTGTAACCACAAAAGAATCCGACAGGTAGCCTAAAATCTCTGACATATAACGTTCTGGAGGGCGCTCCATCGCCAGCCCCCACCCCCACTGAATTCGGCCATGCCCTAGGCAAGTAGTGTGGTACCATGTTACTCATGAGCAAGCTGTGGCAGCAAAACCCTTCTTTCCTTTTTTCAACAAGATTCTTCACACTCAAGAAACTACCACAAAAAGCAGTTCAGCATTTTAGATACTAAATGCCCAGGGGGGGGGGGGGTACTTGACATAAATCTGTACGGGCCACAGAAATTTTTTTCACCCTGCTCCAGAATTTTTCGCTCCAAATCATAAACGGTTCAAGAAAAAACTAGTGAAAAGTATACGCCTCTGTTGAAACTCCTCCTTCAAATTTCCTCTTTCAAAATTCCCGCTGTTCCTTCCTTATTTGGTTCTCACAGATTTTTTTCAAAAGTCTTTCTACGGCTCTGAATTCTGGGTAAGGCTAGAAACGTTAGTTGCAGTAAAACTTTACGAACAGGGAAACTAACGATAATTTATGCAGATACTCCATTTTTTAGTAAGTCTTAATTTACAGATACATGATAAAAATAAATATATGCATGCAGCACTGCTAAGTAAACTTAACTGAAATATGCAAGTTTAAGTATAATATTAGACTTTCTACAGAGTCCTATGTACTGCAACAACAACAACAATACGTTTCACATTTTAATTTGATTGAGTTGCTTGCTGCGTCCATCAGTCTATCAAGTAGAATACTGTAATAAACGCAAGAATTTCACGCTGTGCTTCTTCAAACAATAACCAGACTTTAGGCAAGTCCATGACGAAGCGAAACCTAACTGTTGCCACTGTTTTTCCTAAACAGACCTTTCTAAACTAGTTGACATGAGCCTATATATGGACATAGATCCAAGGCAATCTCTTATAAGAGGCGTGCGTGCACTTATAAATGCCGTACCCTTTTACACTAAAGCTATCAAAGGATGGGTCATAGTGATGGGTTGATGCATGATGACGCTACAAAATGGCATTGAAGACCCCTACGGTCGGCTACGGCTCCTCCACAGTGTCCTTGGTAACTCTTAGTAATATTTGAATCGCATGTAATCTTGTTGTTGTATCTTTCAGTATTTACCTTCCATTTAAACCTTCTAAAAAGTGCTGAAAATAAACGAATGCGACTTTGATTATAATTTACTCTTGCTAAGTGGTCTGAAATAAACCAGGAATGTTTAAATGGCCTGGATAGAAAATCGCTGGCAAGTAGTATTAAATAAAGCTCACATTTTAAACTGTGTCGATGGTTTTAGCTGCCAAGCCAAATAGATGCTGTGCATTAGTAAATAGCTTTAATTTTGATGAAATGAAAAAATGAAACGAAAATAGAATAAAATGCTACAGATGGCATTTCCTTCCCTCGAATGCGTGTCGATTTGGAAAAGCTGGAAAACGTCATTCCTAATATTTTCTGTTGAAAATTCGTCATGTTTTTATATCCGCGGAAGCAATTTGTCACGGGAACAACTATATCGAAGGCGTATTTGCAGTTGCATTGTCATCGGAGTCTGATGTGGGAGTTTGAACGTGTTAAATGATGTGGTACAGTACCAATGAGTCAATAGTTGATATGAGCAGTAAAATTTTACGGGGGTTAGAAATTGTACACAAGTGTCTGTGAATGTTTAAATACAATGGCTTTTCTAAACAAAGGGGGACTGCACCACTAGCCCACCACTAGAAACGTTTTCATCTTAGCTCAAAGTCTTAAAATTTACAGAATACGAAAACACAGAACAAATAATAATACTGCATTGACACTTAGCAGCTCAGCAAAAACTAACGGCTGTGCCGTCCAAGTTGGAGGGAACCCCGTAAAGCTTTCCTGCTAGTACAGTAGTGCCCCGCATATAAGAAACAACGTTTTCAACATCAGGTCTGAGTTGGACACGCTTGTTATAAAATGAGTAAATTTCAAATCAGGGTAAAGTTTCTTGTTAGAAAAATGATAAACTATCGATCAACTACTTAGACACGAGCTCTATGATTGTGATAAAAACATGCATATCATTTTAAGATGCTGTTGTAAATTTTCACTTCCTGGAAATGCTACAATTGTTCCAGGAAGGTGCTTTTTGCTTGGTTTTGTTAAATAAGAAGCAAGGGTTTTTCAAGCCTGTACGAATTTCTTATAAACTGGGGTGTTTTATTTTGAAAATCAAGGTCTGTGTTTTCAAATTTTTGTTTCTTATTCATCCATTCATTCATTTTAAATTCCTTATACATGGTGGCCCCATCATGCATCAGCCAAAGACTGGCTGCTTCTCAGGGGGCCGTGGCAAAACCTAACTACAATGTTACTAAAATAAAAGAGATATTTACCATTTTAATTACAATAAATGTAAAAATTAACAGCTATTTTCTACTTAGTCTACATTTAGAAGTAGGCAGAGAGGGGGCTTGTTTGACCTCAAGTTCTAATTTCATTCCAAACCTTTGATCCACGGAACGAAAATGCTTTTTGGCCATTGCATCTTCTATGCGGGACACTTCCGTAATGAAATTAAGGAATAGGGATGTTTTATAACACTTCGGATTTAGTAATAGTACAGTGTAGTGTTGCTAGTATTGGTTCCTTACAACGTGGTTTCTTCTGGTTTCTTTAGCAATAAATAAATGTCATATACAGTAGTATAGCACGCGATAGCACGCTCGCACATCGCAGTATTATTGTTAACTATTACTTCATATCAAAAAGGGCAGACGTCACTTGGAAGAAAAATTTCCCTTGAAAAACACCTTTCTTGGTCAATGACAGCAAACAGTTCTGGCGAAATTCGAGTATGCAATCAGGAACGGGAAATTCACAACTGTCCATCTCAGTAAATACGTTCCTGCAGGTCGTGGCAATGTCAATAAACTGATCAAGTAGTTCTGTGGTGCAAGTTGGGTTGCGGTGTGACTGGATAATAATAATAATCATCATAAATATGAATGGGTTAATCTCTTGTATACAGTTCAAACATGCAAGCACGGATGGTGTAACATTCCTTGGTAAATATACAAAGTCATCCATGCTGTTTATCTGGATTTGTGGAACTCCTTTTGACGAGTGTAAAATTAGTTTGGTCATTTCAAAATCACGGTAATAAAGGGAATGGTACAGGGCAGGCATTTTGCTTCTTATCCAACTAGCAATTCGAGCTTCTTTTGCCACATCTGCGCCATTTTTAACCAAGGTATCAGCCATGTGCAGAAACGCATGCTTGATGGCGTGATGCAAAGCTGTTAGTCCACTGAAGTCTGTTTCGTTGACATCATATCCATAGCTCACGAAAAGTGACACGAAATTCTCGAATATTCCTTCAACTACGATTTTTTCCAACTTTGATAAAATATCTGGCCTGTTCGTGAAATAAGCTTTGTCTCTTTGGTTCAAGTTGCTAAACCTTTCAGTTATCGTTTCACGAAAGTCTTCTGTACTCCATTTTTTCCTGAGATCAACCCCCAACGTNCATCTGCGCCATTTTTAACCAAGGTATCAGCCATGTGCAGAAACGCATGCTTGATGGCGTGATGCAAAGCTGTTAGTCCACTGAAGTCTGTTTCGTTGACATCATATCCATAGCTCACGAAAAGTGACACGAAATTCTCGAATATTCCTTCAACTACGATTTTTTCCAACTTTGATAAAATATCTGGCCTGTTCGTGAAATAAGCTTTGTCTCTTTGGTTCAAGTTGCTAAACCTTTCAGTTATCGTTTCACGAAAGTCTTCTGTACTCCATTTTTTCCTGAGATCAACCCCCAACGTTGAGCATACCGTTTTCCACATTGCCTTCTCTTGACATATAAATACAAAAATCGGAGAACCTTCTTTCGATATATCCTTGCTATTCTCTAGCAACGCTTCGCATCTTCGGTGATCAAGGTTGGTTATTTCTTTTCGCAAAGACTGTTCAAACTGGGAAAAACGTCCAAGTTGCATCCTGGCAGTTACTGAAGAATGTGGCTTAGTTTCTTCTTCACGTTGCGAAGTGGAAACTTGGTGTTCGTTGCTGCTGCTTGAGCATCCTTGTTCTGAACACGAAAGTTGGCACCACGCGAAAATACGTCATTGAAGACAAAATGATTGCGTCTTAGGAGATCAAATATGTCAACACTTTGCTAAGGTAATGAACCGAAACTTCCTTGCTTCCCTTCTTTGCACTCAATCTCTTTGCCATCAAAAACCAACGCGAAACCAAACGCAGGCAATTTATTGCTCTGCTGAAGGACAACCTTCAAAATGAAATATACGCCTCACTACAACAATACAACCATTTGCTGTTTCGTTCTCCCTGCATCTGACAGACTTTTGAATCCGCGGCTCTTTCGATTTATGGCGTTAAAAATATCACAACACCCCCGGTTTGTAATCATAATGCGGTTCATTAGTATTCTTGCGTAGAAATAACATTTACAGTGATTTGAAACGAATGCTTCTTGCATCGTGGACAAAACTGAAAAGCGCAAGAGATATCGGTCTATAAAACATAAAAAGCAGTGGCGGAGCCACGGGAGGGTATGCATGGGGGGGGGGGGTAAATACCCCCCCCCCACTTTTTTGAAAATGTTGTAATTTAGATTCGTCCAAAAATGTCATAAAAATATTAAGGTAGGGGTAGGTTTGTGTTTAGTCTTTAATCTCGCTTTCTTAGTCATCTAATGCTAAATACGATCTCATCATTCTGACATCTCTTTGGGTCGTTTATGATCACATAGCAAAGTGAAGTTGATCAGCACACATACTTGCGCGCAAAAATGGGAGAAGAACGACTTGAACAGTTGGGGGTGGGTGCTCATTAATAGTGAGTGGGATATCTCCAGTTCAATAGAGTATCAAGCCAAGAAAAGTTCCCCTTTGAGCATTATCAACTTTACAGGCTGACCTAACTTCCTTAGACTACATACTTTGGCACTTGTGTTCAAGATCAAATGTACATTTCAAACACATTCTCATATAACTAATTTTAAGTTTTACTATTTGTAATACTAGTTGTAATACAATAAAAAGCCTTATAT
>REGL01000366.1:14952-27688 GCA_004194395.1 Aurelia aurita complex sp. Pacific | reverse complement strand
GGATAAAGTGCTTGGGTGGTTTGTGGCTTACATCTTTCACAAAGCATTGTTGATTATCAACAAGATTGCTTAGAAAATAAAGATACAAATGTTGCAGAATTGTGTAACATTCCATGTATCGACCTTACGTAAGCAAAGCATCGCATCGCATCGCATACACCTTTTTTAAGAAACTGGTTTATTATAAGAAACTATTACTACGATGACTAAAAATTTAAGAAACTCTAGTACTACGTTCAAGAGCAATTAAGAAACTATAAAATTTTATTTCTAGAATAAGAGTTGGTAGATTACGGTTCTTGCGGCATTGCGTTTGTAAATATTAAGTTTTGACTGCAAACACAAGAAGGCTCATCTTCAAAATTTTAGACCCAAAAAGTAAGAAACTAATTGAGAGACTTTTGCTACTAAAACACCGAAATTTTCATGCGAAATTAAGAAACTTTTAACACTTAGTGCTCATCCAAGTTTCTTACAGAAAAAAACGTGTACGCAACTGCAGCTACGAATTTGCCCAGCTTCACTTCCTCTCAAACACGATGTTTCCTTATGCTAGGGGAAAGGGGCCTGAAAGATCGTTCCAGGACAGAGTTCAGATATAACAACTATAGGTGTTCTAAGAGACCTTCATCACGTTTAGTGACAGTGTGACCCTGATATTTTCCTGGCTCTTTTCCAGTACAGTAAAACCGGTATCATATATTTCAAGAACCTTCAGGCTGCAACGTGAATTATTTTGCCCTTTACACAACAACCTTTTTCAGTCTAATATTGAATGTTGGTTCTCGTAAGTCTCATAAGGCCAGACGCATGCCACATAGGATGAAATAAAATATTCCCCTGAAACGTAAATTAAACCAAACTGATTCAGACACTTCTGCATTGAAAATATTGAACTAAAATACACGCAACATTCAATGGAATTTTAAACCAAAACCATGTGTGATCTCAAAGCTTAAGAACCTTCATTAATGAGCCTAACATACTCGTTCTCATTTCATACTAGTTACAAAAGAACCTCAGTCAGGCTGAGTTTGAATATCAAAGGTTCTTATACGCGAGTTTTTATTGTAAGGGAGAATGGGGTCAATTGTAACATTTTTTGAAAAATCAACCGCATCGTCTAAATAATGCTTAATTACATAGGTTGTATATGATAATTATTCTTATTACTTCTACCGTACAACCATACGCTGCTACCTATACTGAGATAGTAGGCAAGCAACATTGATGTGGGGTAAACATTTCAGCTAAAATAGTAGGCACTGTAATTTTGTCGAAAAATGCTGGAAAACTTAGGTTGTGACTAGAGGTTTTGCCGAGGATTGTAGTCTGTCTTATATCTACAAAGTTTATAAGTTATTTAGAACGAGGCTAAGTCCTAATCACATCCTTGGATCTGCCATAGATGAGGCAGCTTTCTAATTAGAACTGACGTCGTGGTAAAGGTGTGTAAAATAATCAGAAGTGGTTGAAATTGGCTCAATGTGGCTGTAGATGGCTGTGAATTACGCTGAGCATTGTCAATGATAAACATGTTTTTGTTGATGTTGAGCTGTGGGATCTTTGCCATATCCTTTGTGTTGGCAGCGATATTTCCTGCTATCTCGTTAGCACTGATATTTCGCATGTCGAGGTAAATAAGACGGAGGTTTGTCTTTAGGGAAAATTCAGCACCTTGGCTGTTGCTGCTGTTGTTGTTGCTGTTGTTGTTGCTGTTGTTGTTGTCTCATTCCTTTATATTGGTCGCGATATTTCGTGCTTCCTCGTTAACACTGATATCTTGCATGTTGAGGTAAGAAAGACGTAGGTTTGTTTTGAGGGAAAGTCAGCTTATCGGCTGTTCTTGTTTTAGCCACTGCCTTTGTTGTTGTTGTCTTGCTTGTTCAGTAATATTTTCAAGTGGGTTGAGAGGATTTCTAGCTATTTGAAGCAAATTTAGGCCCACTATGCATGCCGCATTCAGGCATGGGTCCCATAGTTTAACGTCCCTTCCGAAGTACGACGAAGTGAGTTGCGAGGTCAGGCCTCAGAGAGATCAAACTAACTTTGTGTTGGTCACGATACAGTAGAAACCCGCATAAAAGAACCCAGGTTTTCTTGAGACAGCCTGACTGAGGTTCTTGATTAACTGATGCCATATGCAAATCCTGCCTGTAAGGTTCTTAAATATGTGCTTATAGTTGGTACAGTGTTTATGTGTTTTAATACAGGCCAGTGCATTCTTTCTATGAATTAAACAGTTTTTCAACATATTTCTCTTTGATCAAGTTTACATCATGCAAGATTTTGCAGTTTTCAAGAAAAGTACCATCTATCAAACTGTTATATAAGAGCCTTTAGAAATTTCAGCCTCTTGTGGATTCTTGTTTAAAAAGCTGTAATCATGGAATTTCAGCCTCAAGGTTCTTACAGAGCTAGGTTCTTTTATGCGGGTTTTTACTGTATTTCCCGCTATCTCATTAAAGATCAATTGTCACCCAGGGTCCATTGCGGGCATGTTGCAATGTCAGATGGTCTAATCACACGTGGCCTAAGCAGAAAATATGGATCGACGCTGCAGTTGAACTGATGATAGTAAACCAAAGTCTGGACTTGCCCAAGTCCAACCAAAGTCAAACTTTTCAATCTGCTCAACTACTGCAATAACTATCCACATTTCTGCTCAGGAAAAATGTGATTTTCAGACAGTCTGAAATTGTAGTGTGCCTGCAAATGACCCTAGGTGACAAAGGCTCTTTAAAGAGACAATCGCAAATTTTTGATGTCGGAAAATCTCAACGAAATTCTTCATGCATAAAGAAGAGCCTTTAGAAATTTATACATTCATACATTTCATTCATATATTTCATTCATTCATATATTTATACATGCATACATTCCGAAATTGTATTTAGTAATTTCGTACGACTTCTAGAAATATCATAAAACAGTAAAACGAAAGGAAAAACGACGTATTTGTACCCACACTTTTCTGCGGCACGTGCGCATAAACAATGGAAAGACAATAGACAAATTCTCGCCTTGCAAGTTTCTTTTCATAAATCTATTAAATATATTTTCAGAATGTACAAGGTCTCTACTTTATGCATGAGGAATCTCGTTTAGCTTTTCAGAAACAGAAAATTTGCGATTGTGTCTCTTTAACATTGATATTTCGCATGTCAAAATGAAAAAGACGGAGGTTTGTCTTGAGGGGAATTCAACTTCTTGGTTGTGGTTGTGGTTGTTGTCGTTGTTGCTGAAGTTGTTGCATATTAAAGGGAACTTAGCAACTGGCATGCGTTGTGAATACATCCTTTTGTGGTCTCTGGTCCATTATAATGGCCACAAACAATGAGATGGTACGTGCAAGATATGCTAATTGCAAAGCTCCTTAAATAGTAAATTCGAAATACTTAAAGATCTACGCATGCATCACTTGTGACTTCAATTGAGACCAAATTCAACAAAATTAAGAGGAGGAAGATAATTCATGAATAGGTCTATTCTCTGAAAAATTTGAAACCACCATTTTAACTTCCAGGAATTGATTTTTTAATTCTAGATCCACAAGGTCTGGTGTGGGCAAGCAGTATCAGACAATAATCTTTTCGTCATGTCCACGAATGCCTGAGGACCAAAACAAATAGCACAAGTCCCTGGTTATGAGCTTGGTGAAGCCAACAAAACACAACATAGGAAATGCATCAAAGGGTCTCCTTTCAGCTTGTCGTAAGCGAATCGACGTTGGGGCTCACGTTGTCATGCGCATCACTGCTTTCGTTTCTTCCCTTGTTCTCAAAGGTCAAGCTAATCTGCGTATTGCATAAGTGAAGTAAATCATTACTACGCATGCGATCTGGAGCCCCTTTTGGAGATTCCTTGAGGCTCACAACTTGGCTTGTCCGCATCCCCAACAAAAGAGAGGGATTTTAACAACAAAAATTCTTGAATACATTTTAACACACTGAGGCTTTTCAAATTTGTGTCCTCGTCAGAATGTGATTTCAATTCTTGTGACTTAGATCCGCTAAGATGTGCAAGGAATCTTGTTAGAAATAGCAGTACCTATACAGGCTAGCTTTTCGGGAGTACTTCACGTGGTTTATAGTATTGAGGGCAAAAGGAAAAGGGATGTTTAGTGTTTAAACTTTGCCCAAAGGTATCTTCATCATCATATATGACATCATATGGGTGTGAACATGGTCATATGGCACCGGGTTGTGGCTTTCACTTTTGATAGCTTATGTTTGCACTGGAAGGGCTAAAAACACGATGTTTTTTTCTTTTTTTATATAATCAGTTAAAACGTTTACATACAGAAGGTACCTAAGACATTACATATGAGCTACTGTACAANATCAGTTAAACCGTTTACATACAGAAGTAACCTAAAACATTACATACGAGCTACTGTACAACACGACGAGGACGATGCCAGGGGGAGCAAAAGACCATGACAACTCCCTGGCCATTCCATAAAAAAAACATCATACAACTAAATACTATAAAATATACATTTACAAAGAGCTACACATAAACTACTAAATACGGATACATACTAGGATCTGTTTCACATTGGAGGTCATGGCTAGCACAGGCGATAATGCTGAACAGCAGGAGCCCCGACCAAGAAAACACCACCGACAACAACTGCCGCCGCTGCTGTTTCCCCCCACAGTCTCCACCGCTGTTTAGTAACGTATACAATATAATAGCGAGAGATATGAGGGCAGATTTTGTAACACAATAGTATCAGTTGTCTTTGATTGACACCTCAATTCAAAGCGATTAGCGATTGCAGACTAAGGAAATTCTCTCAACCAGTAATTCAAAACAAACAAACAAAGATGCAAAAGTTGCGCTGAAATCAGTAGGGCAAACTCTTGCCTTGTGCACGCATAAGGTCATTATTAAAAGAAGTTGTGTGCTTATAGCGAAAGAAGAAGGGTAAATCTAAAGATCTACCAGGCGGATTTTGTTTATTTGATTCAGGAGCTGTTTGTAATGTTTTCATTTGAGCAGAGGTGGAAAAAGTGCACCAAGCCACGAAGCAGTTTCGCAGGAAGCTCGTTTGTCTTGAAGGCAGAAAAGGAGAAGAACAGAGCAAGCTGCATAAAGGAAGAAAAATGACAGAAATAAGAAGGGAGGAAAGAAGAAATGAAAGGAATAGGAGAAAGGAATGAGGAGATGAGCAAGAACGAAAAATGGAAAGGGGAAAGAAGACAGGATGAAAAATGAAAATAAAGATTGAAAATGTAAAGAGGACAGGAAGAAAAGGGAAGGCCGATCAAAAGAAAAAGGCAGTGTTCGATTGTGCTTTTCTAGTGTTCATATGCGTTGTGCAGTCTATAATGCTTTGAGATCTGCACAAGATAAAAATGTTATATAATCGAAGGAAGAATTTTAGGTTGAGGTTGCTTCACAGGAACGTAAATGTTTTTTCCACCACTGCATTTGAGCCCCAAAGATGTCAGAATTGTAATGCCTTCTGCTCGGCCTCTGAATCAAATGAACAAAATCCACAAGGGAAGAACTTTAGATTTACCCTTCTTCTTTCGCGATAAGCATATAACTTCTCCTAAAAACCGCCTTTCACGTGCACAAGGCGAGAGTTTGCCCTAATGGTTTCAGGGCAACTCTTGCGGCCTTGTTTGTTTTGAATTACTGGTTGAGAGAATTTCCTTTGCCTGCAATCGCTAATGACTTTCAATTGAGGTGTCAATCAAAAGAAACTGATGCTATTGCATTACAAAATCTGCCCTTGTTGTGAGAGAAACAAATCTTCTACCATCCACCTGAGCCACATGCTAAGTGCCCTTAAGGCATGTAAGACAATCATCGACAGTTTGCACTGCTCGTAGCTTTAGCTTTAGCGACGTGGCTAGGCCAATTACAAACGTAATAGAAAAAGGGCAGGAAAATACGTTGAACTGTAATCACGTGACGTATAAGCCTCGTCGCCTGTTAGCTGCAGTAACCCCCTTAAAATAATGCGTTCATTTATATATGTTGAAATGAACTGTAAACACAACATGATATAGTTCGAAAAGTATTCGTATTTCCTATATTTTGATACAGTAACAGCAATTTTGAGAGAATATGCATCAAAAAGCGTTCGCAGATTAATCGAAATGAGGTCAAACTTTCAAAATAGATTAACGAAAGACGGTTAAAGAGAAAGCAATGGGCGTACCCGACTCACAATTGCGATTAATTTAACTGTCCAAATGATTACACTACAATTGGTCAACCGGTTCCTTCTTCCCTTAAAAATCTGGTTGAAAATTGAATAGCCTTCTTTTCAGCCCAAAGGATCCTTTGTCCATGTGAAATGGAGACGAATTTTAGTTCGATTCATTTCCTTCAGTGCACGGAAATTTCAGTTGATTTCTGTTAAAGCCAAGCATGGGCTTTCGTCACAAGAGAGATATACACATTCCGTCGGGATGAGTTCATTATAAATCATACCCTTACATCGAATACAAGGAATCACGTCGTAAGTCTGCTACTTACCTAGGGTCATCACACTGACGTATAGGAGCAGGATCTTTGTTGGAAAGTGGAAGGTAATCAAAGAATTCCCGGATTCTGGAAATGAAATAAAAAGACATGAGAAAGACCAACTCAGATTCGCAGTATTAAGCTACACTATAGCTTTACCTTCAGATATTCCAAAGTCAAATTGACTCAAACTTTCCAGATTTAAATAACGTTTATTTAAAGAATGCAATCACGGTGAATCAAAATTATTTGTAGATTACATTTAAATCCTTTTCTACGAACTGATTTTTCAATGGGTGTTTCAGTTATAAAGTATCGTAAGATTATATATATAATGGGCCCCATTGAAATAATTTATTCAGCGTAAAAGTAACCCTGAAAATTAAAGGGTATGTTTCATCCAGCATGCCTTGCACATGCCGTTTGTTGGTTGGCCTTTTTGTTGCCACCATTTTCATGGCCCATGAAAATGGCGACAACAAAGGAAAACCAAGAGACGGCACGTGCAAGGAATGCTGGATGAAACAGACCCTTTAAGTAACTGTATATGAAACAAAAAGAGCGAAAGAGGAAGCATCACTTACGATGACAAAGCTTCAACATCATTATCGAATGCTCCAGAAGCACAACCTAAAAATAAAAAAGATATATAGTGAATGACAAAATGAAAGAATATGAAGCAACCTTAAAGGGAATAGAAATAGCTATATCTCGCAGCTGCTATAAATAGGCAAAGAAAACACCTATACAAATTGTTTCCTCAGGGCCTGTTTATATGAGGCGGGCTAGCCCGCCTAACCGGGCTGGCTCGCATAGGTGAAATATGAGTGAACAAAGACATCCTTTGCTGAATCAAGTTGCGTTTATATGAGCAGCAGGCCAGCCCGGTCATCAGCAGAGATCTGTGAACAGGGTAGGCGGGATCCCGCTGAGGCTAGATCATATAAACAGTATCAGGCGGGCTGGCCCGGTTGACACAGGTGAATATCATTGACTTGGGTAGACGAGATTCATTGTTTAAATGTCAAAAAACTTCTCAAGCCATTATCTTTCAAAATCTCATGATACATCATAACATGCCTCGTTACGAGGCCAGCCCGTCTGGCCGGGATAGTTTTCACTCATATAAACGCAAAGTAAAATCATCCTGCCTAGGCGAGCCAGCCGGGTTAGGCGGGCTGGCTCGCCTCATATAAACAGGCCCTTAGCCACATAATGAAACCGCACATGTCAAAGTTGTCAAATACAATGGATTATATTTTCATCTTGGCCCGGGCCAGTTGGGCTGGTTTAGTTCTTTAGCAAATCAATAAATAGGCAACTCAGCAGAAAGCTTTCAAAGCAAGTTTATAGCCCCTAGGTATCTAAGAATATTCCCAGGCTGAAATGAAACACGACNAATGTCAAAAAACTTCTCAAGCCATTATCTTTCAAAATCTCATGATACATCAAAACATGCATCGTTACGAGGCCAGCCTGTCTGGCCAGGATAGTTTTCACTCATATAAACGCAAAGTAAAATCATCTTGCCTAGGCGAGCCAGCCTGGTCAGGCGGGCTGGCTCGCCTCATATAAACAGGCCCTTAGCCACATAATGAAACCGCATGTGTCAAAGTTGTCAAATACAATGGATTATATTTTCATCTTGGCCCGGGCAAGTTGGGCTGGTGTAGTGCTTTAGCAAATCAATAAATAGGCAACTCAGCAGAAAGCTTTCAAAGCAAGTTTATAGCCCCTAGGTATCTAAGAATATTCCCAGGCTGAAATGAAACACGATCCTCATTGGTTTGAAGATCTGAAATGGAATTTATCAATCCCCTGTTTTTGACGACTTTGTGAGGATTTTAAGCATGCTCTTTTCCTCGAAATCCTTAATTCAGGAAATTTACCGTGACGAAAAAATTGTGAAAAATACTCATAACGTAGGCTAATCTTTTAACGACAGAACACTGATTGAAGCTTTTCAATGGGAAAATTACTTTCTTTTGTATAACAGATTACGTTGGGTCACTTTTTTCTGGCTCACCCGGTAGTTAGTATAATTTATGAAAATAACCTGATTTTGACGTATGCACTTTAGCTCCTCCGAGTTCCTCTTGGGTGACATCTTCTCCAGTTACTGTCTGAAATGATAAACATAATACCTGAAGTGTGAAACTTAGGTGAAAAAATCGAAAAGGTACAATACCTGGCTCATAGATTTCTTATTGCTAAGATTTAAGATAAAATTCGGTCTATATATCGCTTTTTTGCCCATTTCCTCTTTATCATAACAGTTATTGCAAGAACTGTTACGCAATTCAAATAAGGGTTTGTGCAAGGTTAAAGCTTGTATTTGCGAACAATTAGTCTGCATTTGCAAATTCAAGGTTAACAGCTTGCATTTTCAAAACACAGAAAAAGGGCAAAAATGTCTTTCATATCGAGGAGCAAAAATTGGAATGGCCTTTTGGCCGATACTAAGCTTCCCTAAATCATTTCAAATAATCTATTTAGGCTTTAATTTTTTCGTTTTATCGTAGACTTTGTAAATTTGTACTGAGGTAGGTTTTGGACTTTTAAAATTATGGTTTTCATAGTGTATGCAATTTCCTCATAGCAGTTTTACACTGTGGTGAAAAACACGCTTCAAAACGCACATGAAAAACAGCTTCGGCTGAAGGAAAACCCTTCTTAAAAGCATCAAATATGAAATATGAGGAAAACCCTCCTTAAAAGCATCAAATATGAAATATGAAAAAGTAAACAAATCAGAAAATATCCCTTTCAAATCGAAATTGCACATGTACCATGAATAATGGATGCAAAAGAAACAATGCTGTGCATGAGTGTTGTCTTTTTTCGTTAATTCGGTTTTGTCTTACAGGATTTAACAGTTTTTCTCTTGTTACAGGCTTATTTTGGTTATTGTTTCTTTCACAAGAGTTAATAGTCTTCTTTCTACTGATTTTGGTTTTTTTGTTGCGTTTATGGGTTTAATATGATAGTCCGTTATTTCAGGCTATTTTTAAATTTTGTACCACGAATCATTTGTTTTTCTTTTTATAGCGGAGCCTATTTACCACTGCAATTTCCCTTTAATATAACAATACCAGTTATTTAAAAAAATGGCAGGACTTTGAATGAAAGTATGTCTGTCTGCCTCTTCTGGCGCTGTGCAATTAGAATAAAACACCCTTACCTTTACAACGTCTGGACCGGTAATGAACAAGTATGAGGTATCCTGAAATATAAAATTGAAATCGTTCAATTAGTCATTAATATTTCAAAAGCAAAAATAGTACCGGGTATCCCAATAAAAAGTAATCCCGTTTGAAAAGTCACCAAAATTTGATTATCACACTGATCATAAATTTTTTTGGGATCTTTCTGTTAATGATCTCTTTTGTTAATTCTTAAATATATTCAAGGATGGTAAAACAGTTGTTTTTGTTACTTAAAGGGTATGAAATAACGCGTTGAAAAACCAAATTTGAGCTGTAATCTTTAAGAACATCGTTAATCCTGCCTAAGAGCCACTATATTGAGATTCCCCATTATCCTTTCAGTCTACCATAATATTTTGCGTTTCTTTCTGACATTTATGGCAAAAATAGAAGCTTAATATACAAAGATCACTTAATCTGGTAATAATCAGTGCTTTTCGCAGTATGCTTCATAACCAGGCAACCCTACAAAGAGCTCTTTCATAAATTTTAAAGCCAATCACAAGATCAACTATGCCTGTAAAAATAATTTGGTCAATGATTTACTTGTCAAAAAAATAAATTTGAAGATTGGCCTTATAATAAAATCTTGGCGATTTTTCAGACGGGAGTACTTTTTTGGGACACTCAAGCTTATGAATCTTGAAAAAGGTCAAGGTTTCGAAAGGGCATTTTCCCTTAAAAAATATATCGTCTTGTGGTCCTTCGTGAGGTTAAAGGGTTAGCATATGTGAAACAAAATGATGAGTGAAGAAGTGTAACATTTTGTCCTAAAGATATACATTAAATTGAAATAATTTCGGTCGCCAATATTTTGAGACATTTCAAACGTTTAAAAATCTTAATGTCTGAAATTGTGTGTAGTCCAAAATATTCAAAATCCGAAATTTTGCGTAGTATGGACTAGAAATATCACAGCAAAAAAAACAACTTTATAAAAACAAAACATCTTGCTCAGGAAGCATCTGGCATATAAACCCTCCAGATGCCGAACCAAACAACTCATTTCCCCGCTCTTCGGAAGGGATGTTAAACTAGGGGTCCCATGCCTGGATGAGGCATGCACTGCTCATAGTAGGCGTAAATTAGCTTTCTTATACAGGGTGTCCCAAAACAATTGCTCGATGTTTGATTAAATGTTAGAAAATGACAAAATACTGAACGGACTCCATGGTAAAATAACCATACTGCTGACATTTTAAATTAATTTTAGAAACCAGAAGCTAGTAAATCGGCTAAATATTCACTTAGTTATGAGCTTTTGAAGCTCAAGTTTGTGCGAATGCTGAAACCAGACGCCCCTAAATTGCATATTTCGTGAAAGTAGAATCTCGTTTATTCAAAGAAAATCAAAAGGAATTTCAAAAGCACTTTCGCTAAACTTGCTTTTTATACAGTAACATTTAATCAAGGTTATGGATGCTTGGAGGAATCCTGTTGAGCACAATTTGGAATTGCCCCGTATCTCATTGATTAAGTTTTCATTCCAAGTTTTTAGATACTTGCATTCTTAAGTAAATTTTTTGGCAAAGGTTACAAGGGTTAAATAACTTTGGAAGTCCTATTTGGTTTGCTCTGATATCGACGAGAGGTAAAACATTAGACAATCTCCCTTTACCTCGATTTTAGGAATTGTTTTTGGAAAACAAGTCAGTTGGGGAGCGTCTGGTTTCAGCTTTCGCACAAACTTGAACTTCAAAAGCTTGTAACTCCGACAATTCTTAGCGGATTCGCAAGATTCTTGCGTCGAAAATTAATTCAAAATTTTAGGAAGAGGGTTACCTAACCAGGAGCCTGTACATTTTATCATTATCTTTAACATTTAATCAAACGTCAAACAATTTTTCTGGGACACCCTGTAGCTAAATGATCTTCAAGCCTATCTAGAATTAATGAATAATTGTGATGATACTGTACCTGGACCATAAACGTGAAATCAGTAATAGCAGGGGAATAGACAGCTCCACCAGCACATGGACCCATGATTAGAGATATCTGCGGAACAACTCCAGATGCCAGGGTATTTCTCTGTAATGATAAAGGAAATGAGTGAAATATTTTATAATACACCAGCACACTGTTTTCCAATGCAACTGAGCTTTTACGAATTGATGAAAAGATTAATAACTCATGCCAAACTTCTGATAAAGAAAAGTGCTGTGGTATTACATTCTCTTTTTTACTGGGTGTGCCAAGCCAAGATTTCCCCCCTTTACAAGCCACGATAAATCGTACACTCCCCAATTTCTTTCATTCATTCTTTAGTCAAAATCGATCATAATGCTCAGCAAGTTTTGCTGATATTGTGGGGGCCTACTACTTCCTCAGTTACTTCCCCAGCCATTTCAATTTTATGAAAGCTATTGGCTTCAAACAGCTTAAATCAATCAAAAATTTGTATCAAATTTTACAAAATTTTACTTGACTAGGATTGAATTCATCAAATCTGGCACCAGAAGACGCTATTCATCTGAATTGTAGGCTCTGACTTTTGAGAGTCAACAAATTTTTGAGATTCATTCCAGCTTTTGCATACAAATGATGCGATGAGTCCCAGTTTGCATTGAGCAATAGAATGAACGAAGGAATCAAATAAAGCAGGCAACAAAGATACCGGGTGAGTCAGAAAAGAGAATCCCCGTTTGAAAGTTCACGGCTCCCTGGATATCAAGACAATGATATCGGCAAATATATAGTTTAATGGTAAAAAATGTTCAAATCTACTATAAAATTTACCTGATTGAAATCGGCCACTCCATTCGGAAATTATGAGGGATTTTCTCGAGAAAGCCTCTTCGAAAAACCTTCAAAAAGTGCCCAAAATCATGAACAAATTTAACTCACATTTCTGCCTTACAATGGCCTTACAGCAATGACTTGTGGATGCTTTAGCACGTGCTCTCCTCTTGGGAGGATGGACAAGTCCTCCCCCTGGTATCGATGACTATCAAAGGGGATTCCATTCTCCCAAGAGGACAAAATACATGAATTTATGCAGGCCTGTCGGAACGAAATTCATATTGGGGGGGGGGGGTCTGAAGCTT
>REGL01000366.1:2853-14527 GCA_004194395.1 Aurelia aurita complex sp. Pacific | reverse complement strand
TAAAAAAGCAAAGGATGAAGTCTGATGGGGGTCTTTCCGAGAAAATTCTGAAAAATGGGACTTCAATTTCAGGAGGATATAGATTATATTTGAATTCCATAATATCAAGGATGATAGCTTGATCAATTCTAATAACTTCCTCGAATATAATTAAGTTTGAATCTTCATTTCCATGAGATGGGCTTTTACAGCCCTTTTTACTTACAAAAGTGAACGAACTGCAGCAAATTATTGGGGGGGCTGAAGCCCCCCCAGCCCCCCGGTTCCGACGGGCCTGATTTATGTGAGTGTCATCAATTTTAGGAAGGCAAATTTGCTCATTGTTTTCGTTCGTTTTTGCAGGTTTTTGGAAGGGGCTTTCTGCAGAGAATCACTCATATCGACGGGAAGGGATGACCGATTAAGGCCGATCAAATTACTGAACCTAATTGAACATATTGGCAATAAAACAAGATTGTTTTGAATATTATTGCTTTGATATTCACGGAGCAGTGGCCTTCCAAGCGGGGATTATTTTTTCTGACTCACCCGGTAGATTCTTAGCTTCTCCAGAAAGAAAAGTTGTGCCTTGCCATTCCAAAGCTTCTCCAGCCAAGGTAACTACAGTAGCAGTTTACAGTTTTTGTTGTTACATTATCTTTCTCATGCTTTACACTGTCCAAGTTCCCACAAGCTCAAAAGATTTCTGTCGATCTTTCATAACCAACAAGACTTTTTAGACTGAATCTTAAGGGGCTGAGCAGATTGTTCAGCTCTTCAAATGCTTGCAACGGGAACACAACTTGAAAAAGCATCACACTCATTTAACACTTTACATTTCCATGACTTTGGCAAAACGATTTTGACACAGAAGATTTAAAAAACGGGCAAAAGACAGATAGTGAATGTTTATAAATTACCTGAAATATATGGGCATAGCCAGCAAGCGATTCAATACCCTCCTGAATCCTAGCTCCACCAGAATCATTCAAACCAATTAAAGGTGCTCCAACTTTCATGGCTTTGTCCATAACCTAAAGGAGGAGACATCTAAGTAAGGATTTTTCATGGAGATACTGTGTCATTTTGGTCTCACCTACCAGACAATCCAAAAGAAACGTCTTAAGCACCATCATAACTAGCTCTCTGAAAGCAAGAGCAATCAACAAAACACTTTGCTTCACCATTTTGTTGAAAGGCTATCATTTGAGATGCTGCATGGTCTCTTTAAAGGGAGTACAAAGACCAGCATGCTTTGCGGGAAATCAGCGACTTGCTCTGCACAGCTACCAGAATAACTGACTGTACGAAATTCCCAAAAATTAAAACAAACGACGGCAAAGGCTGCTGGTCTTTGAACTGCCTTTAAGTTTAATTACCGTCTAAAAAACCAGATTCAAAGAAAATTTTGAATCCTACGTTTCTCATTTAGAGAGGATGGTTTGCAGTCGTTTGGGCAATTCAGTGACTGATCCCTGCCCCCTTGTCCAATTTCATGCTCCTAAAGCAAAGTTGAAATTTGGTGTTTTTCCATATCTTCCAAAACATGGACTGGAAAAGGAGGTGGAAGTCCGAAAAATGAGTGAATTACCATATTTTTGAAACTGTTTTTTGGAGGGTAAGGTATATGCTAGACAAAGCAACATCTAAAAAAATAGCCAAGCCCTTCAGCTACACACTGATACCTTGTTTGGGTTCATAACATTTTAAATGCTCATACCTTTTCTGCATAAATTTTGAAAACTGTTCTATGATTGCTAGCAACATGGCTAGTTTACTGCATATATTTTCAGCCAACTATAAATCAGCTTAGTTCAGTCCAGTTTAGTTCCAAAATCAAAGGACTTAGGGGACAGCCCAAGACATACGGATGACTGTCTTACCTTGCAAATCTTTTCTGCATGGACCATCGATAAGCTGCCACCAAATACAGTAAAATCCTGGAAAAACAGATCAAATTGTGGATGAGATTCATCAACTCAAAAATGCAAAACCAAACTTCCCTTCACATTTAGATTATTATTGGCTGCACAATGCCATTCTTGTGCACTTCAAAAAAGACATATTACAGTTATTCAATTTTTAGAGAATTGTGGTGGAACTTTCCAGTCTCCTTCCTCTAAATCTGTCTTCTAACAATGACATATGGTCAGAAAATGGATGATGAAAATCTATGTTAAATATTTTGATGCAGTACAATGTTTTGATTGCATTACCATCACATTTTTTATCATTATCACCATTATGTTCAGTTGGATTAAAGTTGGCAACTTACAGTAGATAACCATGGAAAAGCTAATTCAAACCAACAAGCTGATTTTATGCAATCAAGTCAAAATAGCAGGCCTGGCCATTTGAGGACAGCAATCGATCTTGCAACCTTTCAGGCTCCCCTTGAATGCTGAAGGGGAGATGAAAATGTATTTTTTCCCTCATTTTCTATCAATTCATTTGTGAAGAAATCGTGTGAACATTACCAGGATCCTGCCAGTTGATCATGATGGGCTAAAAGTCTTGTAGCCAGGCCTGAAATGGCAAAATTTTTCATGGGTCCACCAACACCCTACATTTTGGGCTACCTGATCAAAGAATCAACAACAAACCTGACTAAAAACAAAAACTGTTCGTCCATTGATCTTTCCATAGCCTGTCACAACACTGTCTCCAATATACTACAACAGCATTAAAACACATTAAAATCCTTGTAGCACAATAACCCACACGCACCAAGTATTCTAACTTGTAGTTGAAGCAATAAGAAATATCATGAATTGCTTGGTTGAATAACACTGTAGGAATGTTTCTTCAATTTGTAAAAAGTTCAAAATTGCATTGTGTCACCAAAATGCTTGATAAAAACATTTTTGTCTCACACACATACTGTACTAGCCACAGCAAATGATCAGAGAAGATGCAAAAAGAGAGGAAACAAGAAAGAAACATTTNTTGATCTTTCCATAGCCTGTCACAACACTGTCTCCAATATACTACAACAGCATTAAAACACATTAAAATCCTTGTAGCACAATAACCCACACGCACCAAGTATTCTAACTTGTAGTTGAAGCAATAAGAAATATCATGAATTGCTTGGTTGAATAACACTGTAGGAATGTTTCTTCAATTTGTAAAAAGTTCAAAATTGCATTGTGTCACCAAAATGCTTGATAAAAACATTTTTGTCTCACACACATACTGTACTAGCCACAGCAAATGATCAGAGAAGATGCAAAAAGAGAGGAAACAAGAAAGAAACATTTCACCACATGTGACAAAGAGCTTGAAATCTGGATGACTTCAAATTTTTACTTTGCCCTTCCCTTTCATTCCAAGGTCATAACTCAAATGCTCGATCTGAAACTGAGTCAATCGGATCAATATGTTTAACAATCAATCCGATTCAGAAAAATCAGAACGTTCAACTATTTGATCAAGGACTTTACACCTGCTTTGATTACTTTGAGATGAATTATTTTTCATAAAATTTCTTGCAACAGCCTGATTTGACAAACCTTCACAAACTAAGCCTCCATAGATAAGTTTACATGTTAGCTACACTACAGGAATATTACCAGTTTATAGGAATCTGACAAATGATTTCAAAGTTACAGTATATGCTATCAAGCATTGAAACAATTTTCAGACTTTCCCAGTATCAAGACAAATGAGTTTTTTTAAATGCTTCTTCAAAATTTGGCTGAAATTCAAGCACACTTCAAGTTTTAAAAGATCGCAAACCTTTTCATTTTCCATTCCAAAATCTGTGCAATTGTGTTCCATAAACATGTCATATTCGACAAATGAATCCTCATCCAGCAGCAAGCTCAGTCTTTCCCTGGCTGTCAGTTTTCCCTGTCAAAAAAAAAACAGAATATATAGGCCAATTTGAATTTTAATTACATAAAGCCAAAAATTTTGAACAAATAAATTTTGGACAAGCAATTTTCGAACAAAAATTTCTGGACATGTTTTCACGGAATGTCAGACATATTTACAGAAATTTTGGATGACTAAAAACTACATATTTTAACTTATTTTTGTTTATTTCATACAAAAATGTCATGCATGTATAGACTGTACTTCATTTTAGGGGTGCTTGGACAGAAATTTTCACTGATAATTAGTGTTGAGGATGATGAGAATGATTGCTGAGATGGATTTAGTTTAAGAAATATAATATTTTTCACTAATTAACAATCTCATCACATTTCCTTTTTAATGTCTGCTTATGAGCAAGACATTATATATGTTTTCAAATTTTGGTTTTTATTTGCTGTGATTTTTCTATGCTGCAACAAACTTTAGACACTAACTATTTCCAACTACAAGAAATTGTGGACAATAAAGTTTTTGGACACATGAAATGTATGAAAGTATCAAATACAAAATGTTTGCCTTTTAATATATACACCTTGCTACAGCTGATGGGAATTCAGGATAATTTGGTTGTGATACAATACAGTGGGTTCAAATCTTTCAAATCTTTAAAAGGTTGGTGTAAAATTCTATTGCAGTTTACTTTGAATTGGATAGCTTGAAAGGATCTTATGGTACTTTGCAGTAAATCTGCCATGAAAATTTTTTGATATATAGATTATTTTTCAAAATGGTGGCAATTTAATTATTTTTGAAAAAATTTATGGAAAATTTTGAAAAAATTCGAATTATCGTAAATTCTAAACTAATAGAGGAAACATTATACAAACTAAAAAAATCATAGTTTACAAAGGTCTACAATATGATGACAAGCAAATCTGTAGCTTTTCTAGTTTAGGATTTAGAAATTTGATGGTGTAATGGCCTCAAATTTAACAAATGCCACTATATTGAAACTAATCAAGATTCAATAAACTGCCACGGCAAATTTACAGCAAAAAACCTTGAGTTCTTTCCAAGCCATTTATCTTAAAGAAAACTGCAATATAATTTTACACCAACATTATAAGATTTGATCCCTATGTTTTGTAGTAGCACATCAAAATGTTTACTAACAACGTTATTTGTCATATTCATTACATGAGAAAACTTGTGTTTGAACTATTCTTGACAAAAAGGTTTGTGGAAAAATGCTTTCAGACCTTCTGCGTGGAATTTCCAACTTTTCTTAAAAAATTTTGGAGGACTTTTGAAAAGGTCAAATTTTGCAGTTCTGTTTGGTTGATATATTATAAAAATGTTATAATTTTACTGATTGAGTTTAAAAATCAGCATTAAGTATATGAATCCTTATAAGAAATTTCAAATTCTATCATCTTTGTGAAGGAAACAAGGATGATATTGTAAAACGAATCTTGCTAACAAAACTATGATGATGTTTTGTATGTTTCACAAATTACTGCTCCCAAAACATTCCTTTTCTATGGAATTATTTTTCATGAGTAAGACAAAAATACATTCTTAAACATTAACACTGTTTTCTTGTCACTTCTCTTTGTTCCAAGATATTTCAAAATATTTTGACCACAAACGATGGTTGAACACTAAGATTTTTGGATGTTTGAAATGTCTGAAAATACTGTTGTCCAAAACTTGTTGCATCTAAGGCATATCAATTTAATTTTCAGTCTTGTGGATCATTTTTCAAGCTCAAAATATGAGCTGTAATGCAATAACTTTCTTCCCATAGAGTTTTGCATGCATGCAGACAATTTTTTGAAGCTGTTCTGGGGCTTTCTGGGGGTGTATTGTGGCTTAAATAATCAAAAAGCTTAGTGGATGGCTATCAATGAATTTATAATTTGTCGACAGATACTCGACAGATTTGTCTTACCCCCCACCAACTGGAAGATGCATAACTTAACAGCACAGTCTAAAAATATTTCTGTCTCTGACCTGTCGTGCGTGTGTTCAAAGAAATTCATTTTCATTAAAAGTCCATATTTGATGCACTTCGATAGCACTCTTGTTTTAAACTACTACAGTTAAAGGACAGTCAGTGACCGCAGACTGGATTGTCGACCCATAGGCCATGCCATACCCACCTTTCTGTGTTGGTTGTCGATTCGTCTCTGTCCACCTCCAAGTTTGGCCAAGGATCTCTTCTGTTCCACGTAGTCTGCGATAGTAAGTGCATCATCATAGCTCACTCGGGCAGTGCAGAATTTTGCTGAACTCAATTTCAAGGCACTGCGATGAAGACAGCTGGCGTAATTATTGAAATTGCCGGCCAAGTTATTGAATCGTCTGAGAAAAGTCGCCATTTTGGTTGGACACAAGTTGACAACCTCGAGTTGAAACAGAACAGGTAACTGCTATTAAATTTAAAGACCCATTGCTAACCAGCCGCCTCTGCGAGGAAAATTACCCATGATGCCCTTCTCAGGCGACTTTCGTGTTATCTAAAAGTCGATTTTGGCCTAACGGATCTAGCGGGGACATCGCAGCAAAGTAGCACTTTCCATATTGGCTGATGCAGTACTGTTTCTTTGTATTTTTATCGAATATCTTTGCTGACAGCCAATACATTTATTGATGAACCCATGATGGATGGTGAAACGAAGACCAGCACGAAAATGGGTCGCCCGANGCAACATTTAGATTTTTATTTGGTAATTTTTTTCTTGCTGTTACTAGAATGTATCACAAAGCATCAACAAGTAAAAATCGGAAATGTGATATCCATTTAAGCTCATTATACCGGATAAAGAAGGGTCATCTGTTCATATAAAATATTACAATACATCTTAACATTCTACTATACCTCCTAATTACTGTACAGCACTACATTGACGATGCCAAGGGGAGCCAAAGACAATGACTACCCCATGGCAGGGGCGGCGCTGAGGGGTATTCAAGGTATTCACTGAATACCTATATTTTTGCAAAGATTTCTTAAAGACCCATTGCTAACCAGCCGCCTCTGCGAGGAAAATTACCCATGATGCCCTTCTCAGGCGACTTTCGTGTTATCTAAAAGTCGATTTTGGCCTAACGGATCTAGCGGGGACATCGCAGCAAAGTAGCACTTTCCATATTGGCTGATGCAGTACTGTTTCTTTGTATTTTTATCGAATATCTTTGCTGACAGCCAATACATTTATTGATGAACCCATGATGGATGGTGAAACGAAGACCAGCACGAAAATGGGTCGCCCGAAGCGCGAGGAAGGTCGTAAAGTCGTTTACTTTGTTGAATCGACTTTCCACATTTGGAACGACAGGAAGAAAGAGTTGTCACCCGAGGGCCACATCATGACAAGCAACGAATTTGCAATTTTTTTATTGAAACGGTTGGGAGAAGGTGGATTGACAAAAAGAACTGGCAGTCGTGAACAACCTGGTCCAAATGAATTTGAAAGATATGGTGACCATAATTATGAGAAGAAGAGATGTCGCAAGGAGGACGAGAAAGATAAAAGCATGATTCAGTAAGTTCAAATTCTTCCGTACCCACATACTTGTCATTCAGAGCCTATTTATTCAAAAAAATAAAAATGTGAAACAGCTGTCACTCTTAAAATTATTAATACGTGCGTTGACGTTGTGAATACTGATTTAACAGTTCAGGATCCATTATTTTTCTGCAATCACAACACAAACACAAGCCAGCACTACAGAAACCATTTTACCCTGACCTACCAATTTTATGTTCCTGCAGAAGGTATGATTCAAGAAGAGTTTCAGTTCAAATTATTCACGTCAGTATGCAATGATTTGAAATTTCTGTTTGCGTGCATGAATGATACAGTTGGCCAGAGCCAAATGACTCAAAAAAAGCCAAAAACTGTTTTACCTAAAGTGGAAACTTTCTCACCAAGAAAGTTACATTTGGGCATCTTGAGATATACTGTAAATCTTGATACTACAATTATGACAGCTCCTTTTAAATTTTGTAGTGAATGCAATCTTCATCGTTTGATGCATGTGATCATACACACACGTTGGCATTATTGCTATGTGTGATAAGCCACACCCATGGTATCTTCCTCATTACCTCAATGCATGGGTGAAGCCAATGATACCAAATGTAAGGATCAAGTAAATAAATGGGGATTATATAGATTTCCTTTTATTGAATTAGGACACATTCAAGTGAAAATACAACTGGCAACACTGAAATGATGATACCATTACAGCAGAGAGACCCACTTTTGTCAGCTGGTAAGTAAAATTTTATCTGGATTTCTTGTGCAAGTCCATGCAGTAAAAACCCACGTATAAGAACTTAGTGGATTATTAATCTGTAGGCTTAAATTGTTCAATTTGACCCCCCTTTCATAAGAACCAGCCATTGTTTCCTTGTTTAAGGGCCCAGCCTGACTTGCAAAATTGTAGGTTCTTATACGCTAGTTACACTTTTTGTGTCCATTTGGTGTTCCAAAACCTATGTTGTATTTATATTGCACACTTTACAATTTTCAAACACTGATTGAAAACTAATACTTCCTTAGGTATTATTATTGAGTCAACACCAGTACCAGTTAAAAAACCAAGAAGGCAGATATTTGACTGCAGTGCCATCCATGATTCTACAACTGATTGCAGTCCTCTACCTGAGGCCAAGAAGATTACAAATGCTGAAAGCACACTGGATGCCATTGATTCCACATTACGCTTCCTGAGCATAAACGAAGGTGTTGGGGAGCTGCTTGGAGATCCCTTAAATGACAGTTCAACAGATAGTGAAACTTCTTCTGACACATCATCATTATCATCATGTTCATCTACTGACTCTGATTCCATGTCCACTCAAAGGTACTTACTGTAAATCTTTAAACCATTCTGACAGATGGACTGTCCTCATTGATCAGTTTTACTTTCAGCACAGTCCAATCTCCTACATAGCTGTAAGTTGTGGAGAAACAGCTGATAAAACTGCTTAAAATAACTGATTTCCAAAAATTGACCAACCAAGTTCTAAATTGACAAATATAGAATGTACTTGTTGGTAGAATTCATCTTAAAAAATAACCGACAATTCAGAAAATCTCTTAGCATAAATGTACAATTTCTTTCCTTTTACTCTTTAAAGTATTACTTCATTCTATACCTTGACTACAGGTCAATCATTGACTGTAAGACTACAACTTAGTTGAAATGGATGTTGCAATGGTGTGTTTTTAAAAGGTTTAGAGACAAAAGGACAAATGGGAAGAACAATTTGATCTTTGAAAGCGCAAGTTTCTTACAGATTAACTACTGTACCATACCATGTTGTTTGCTTTTATTTGCTGTTGTTTATAGATTGAGCTCTACAACACTTTGATTTCAATTTTCAGTGAATTATCTGCTGACAACTGGGGGGATGGAGATGATGATGGCCTGACTGTGGATGAGATAGAAGACATCTCCAATGTATGCCTTTCAGAACAAACTGACCAACCGTTAGAACATCTATTGCAAGACATGGACATCAACCGAACTTTTGTGTTGAGTGAGACAGAATTGACGCAGCAAAACAGTGTTTCTATGGACTTAGATTGTAGTATGAATGATACAAATCAAAACATTTGTCAACCAGTTGAAGGTAACACTGCAAACATCAGAGGGAAAATTGCCATGGCTTTAGACAATTTGTTTCAAACGGAAGGCATAGAAGAACTTGGACTGGTTGAAAGGGATAGAATTGTTGTTTCAGTTGAAAAACTCAAAGAATTGAAAGGGTCACTTTGTAAGGAAAATCTGAATACAGGACATATATGCAATGAACCATTGAAATTTCAGTCTGATGTACAGGGAACAGTGTTGAAGCTAAGATGGTCTTGTGGCAATGGACATTTGGGTGTCTGGGTGTCTTCAGAAGTTGTTTGTCAGTCAAGAAACTCTAACGTGTACCTAAATGATCTTGTTGTAACTGCCTGTGTCCTGTTATCAGGAAATAGCTATGTGAAGTTCGCAGATTTATGTTCCTTTCTCAACTTANAGGCATAGAAGAACTTGGACTGGTTGAAAGGGATAGAATTGTTGTTTCAGTTGAAAAACTCAAAGAATTGAAAGGGTCACTTTGTAAGGAAAATCTGAATACAGGACATATATGCAATGAACCATTGAAATTTCAGTCTGATGTACAGGGAACAGTGTTGAAGCTAAGATGGTCTTGTGGCAATGGACATTTGGGTGTCTGGGTGTCTTCAGAAGTTGTTTGTCAGTCAAGAAACTCTAACGTGTACCTAAATGATCTTGTTGTAACTGCCTGTGTCCTGTTATCAGGAAATAGCTATGTGAAGTTCGCAGATTTATGTTCCTTTCTCAACTTAGCTGTTCCTAATAAGTCATCATTTTGTCGGAACCAGCGTTTATACTTCACACCTGTCATTCTCAGTATGTGGAATGAAATGCGTTGCACAATAATTGATGTCTTGGGTGAATTCAATGAGGTAGTGTTGGGTGGAGATGGTAGAAATGACTCTCCTGGATTTTCTGCCAGATTTTGTGTTTATGTGATGATGGATATTATTAGCAGTGTAATTGTTGATATGGAAGTACTGGATAAGCGAGAAACAGGTGGTGTTTCAGGTAACATGGAGAGAGAGGGTATGACAAGGATTCTTCTCAGGCTGAAAGGACTGTTGGACCTTGCAGAAATTGCAACAGATGCTTCAAGCTCTATCATTAAAAGGATAAAGGAACTCAAGGGTAGGTACCCTTCCTGTCATATGTCTGAGAGAATATTGATTTGTCTACAATAAGAAGTCATTCTAAACAATAATTATGGACAGAAAAGGGGTAATGTGCTCTGTCTTGTCAAAAAAGACGATGTGTCCTCACAAAAATTGGAAGGAACTTCTTTAATAGACCTTTTAGCTATTCTAGAAAAGTGCTTGGATCACATATTATTTTTTGTACATTTTAACAGTGCAAGGTTCGATCGAGTGTTGTTAGAGCTTCTATCGCTATTGTGAACATTTGAAAATTCTACAAAATGTTGCAAATATCGTTTCATTTTGATTTATTTCAGAATAGCTGAAAGGTCTAGTGGATCAACACTCTTTTTGACTTTTCCTTTCTCAGGGTATCATCATGAAGTGTTTCTAGATAATAGATATTTGCCTAGCACTGCCCAGCTGCACAGAGAGTTTGCTAATAAAAAAAGTAATTACAGAACAATTGTTTCATTTATCAGTGATCACTCACAATCAATTTTTGACAGCTGGTCCTCTTTAGAGTATTAGAAAATGCGAGTAACCTAAACTTTAAACACTGCAAATCATATCATATGCTATCATAGAATGCAAATCATTCAGAAAAGGGAGACATGTTACAGTACAGGCCTTGCACACGTTGCCGCATAACGATGAGAATTATTAAGGCACATGAACGACTTCAACTTTTGTACACAAGAATTCTTAACGAGCAACAATATTCTTAATAATTCTTGGGCAGGAAAAGCATGTTAAGGTGCACAAGACCTGTACTGTAAGAAAAGAACTTTTCCATGCAATTGATGTGATGCAATTTTCTACTTTTATTTCAGACATACATCCAGCTTTGAGGAACCTTGTGCATTCCCTTGACATCTGGCACAAAGCAAAATCATTATCAAAGAGACTCCACAAAGCAGCAAAGGAAAAGGATGGAAAGGAGCTGAAGCCCTGGATTGAAGGCATTGTAAACCACTTCTGGTTTTCCTGTGAAGTATCTGCAGGAGATGTTGAGAAACTAAAGGATGTATGGTTTGGAGTGATACACCATGTTTGTAATGAGCATGTGTGGGTAGAATCTCAGTGCCTGCATGGACCATTGGAAACAAAGGAGC
>REGL01000365.1:239715-252948 GCA_004194395.1 Aurelia aurita complex sp. Pacific | reverse complement strand
GTTGAAATTTTATGAATTGATGGTCAATGAATGGAATATGAAACTTGGCTGGCTGCAGTTTGTCAAAATGAGCTATATATTTTGAAACATTTGAAACCTCATCAGGTTAATGAGGTTCAAATGATAGTAAACTTGTCGAGAGAAAAGGAAGTCAAAACACAGTCTATGGTTGAAATGTTATGAATTGATAATTAATAGATCGAATATGAAACTTTGTTTCATTCAGCTCAGTCAAAATGAGGTATAATTTACCAAACATTTGAAACCTCATCACGTTAATGAGGTTCAAGTGATAGTAAACTTGTCGAGAGAAAAGGAAGCCAAAACACAGTTTATGGCTGAAATCTTATGAATTGATTATTGATAGATCGAAGATGAAAGTTGGTTTGATTCAATTCAGTCAAGATGAGGTATAATTTTTAAAACATTTGAAACCTCATCAGGTTAATGAGGTTTAAATGATAGTAAACTTGTCGAGAGAAAAGGAAGTCAAAACACAGTCTATGGTTGAAATCTTATGAATTGATTAGGAATGGATTGAAAGTGAAACTTGGTTTGATGCAATTCAGTCAAAAGGAGGTATATTTTTCCAAACATTTGAAACCTCATCAGGTTAATGATGTGCGAGCGATAGTAAACTTGTCAAGAGAAACTGAAGTCAGGACACAGTCCATGGTTGAAATCTTATCAATTGATAATGAATAGATCGGATCTGAAACTTGGTTTGATTCAATTCAGTCAAAATGAGGAATATTTTTCAAAACATTTGAAACCTCATTACGTTAATGAGGTTCAAATGATAGTAAACTTGTGAAGAGAAATAGAAGTCAAAACACAGTTTATGGCTGAAATCCTATGAATTGATTATTGATAGATCAATTCAATTCAATTCAAATTCAATTCAAACTTTATTCATAAGAAATACATAATACATAATACAATGTACTGTAAAACTTATACGACTCAGAAAAAGCAAAGCTTATCCAGTCTGAGCAGCTTTGAGAACAAAAACAAGCGAAATATATACAAAACGTAACGAGGAGGATAGTAGTTAGTAATTACTTTTTTACTTAGTTCATAAATTATGTTTGTAGATTTAGCTTGTAGTTATATTCTTAAATTTAGCTTGTAGAGACCATGTACCATCGTGTATAGTGTCATTGATTTAAAAAAAAAGTAGTAGCAAACAAGTAAAGGTATATTGGTTAATATTATAGAGCGTTAAAGGTTATGTCATTTTGTATTTTATTTAATTTGTTGTTTTTTGTTTCTTTGTTTCATTGGTATTGAAGGAGTCTAAGATTTTTTATTTCGTTGGAAAATGATTTTACGTTATTGATATGTTTTGCTTTATCTCATGGGAGGTTATTCCAGAGTCTTGCACCTTTGTTTTTAAGCGTTTGGTCACCCCAATGTTTGCGTGTTCTTCATAGTTTATAGTCTTTTCTTTGTCTTGTTTCGTATTTATGTTTACCCTCATTAGTTTGAAAATAGTTATGAAATGCAGCTGGAAGTTTTTCTGGGTTATGATGCACTTTATGCACGAAGTTAAGAATTTTTGCTTCATAGAGATCTGTTACTTTTAAAATGCCATACGATTTATGCAGAATGTTTGTAGAGTATCTATAGTATTTGAACTGCAAGATTTTATGCATTCCATTTTGTAGTACTTGGAGTNGTTAGTAATTACTTTTTTACTTAGTTCATAAATTATGTTTGTAGATTTAGCTTGTAGTTATATTCTTAAATTTAGCTTGTAGAGACCATGTACCATCGTGTATAGTGTCATTGATTTAAAAAAAAAGTAGTAGCAAACAAGTAAAGGTATATTGGTTAATATTATAGAGCGTTAAAGGTTATGTCATTTTGTATTTTATTTAATTTGTTGTTTTTTGTTTCTTTGTTTCATTGGTATTGAAGGAGTCTAAGATTTTTTATTTCGTTGGAAAATGATTTTACGTTATTGATATGTTTTGCTTTATCTCATGGGAGGTTATTCCAGAGTCTTGCACCTTTGTTTTTAAGCGTTTGGTCACCCCAATGTTTGCGTGTTCTTCATAGTTTATAGTCTTTTCTTTGTCTTGTTTCGTATTTATGTTTACCCTCATTAGTTTGAAAATAGTTATGAAATGCAGCTGGAAGTTTTTCTGGGTTATGATGCACTTTATGCACGAAGTTAAGAATTTTTGCTTCATAGAGATCTTTTACTTTTAAAATTCCATACGATTTATGCAGAATGTTTGTAGAGTATCTATAGTATTTGAACTGCAAGATTTTATGCATTCTATTTTGTAGTACTTGGAGTCACTTTAAATGACATTCTTTAGCCACTCTATAAACTTCTAAGGCGTAGCTTATTTTGATTGCACTAAGCTGAGAAATAAAGCCTGGGACTAAGTGTCGCAGTTTAGCAAACATAGAGCAATATTTAACTAAACTAAGCTGCTTGTAAGTATGTCTATATGGTTATCGAATATGAAATTTGGTTTGATTCAGTTCAGTCAAAATGAGGTATAATTTTCAAAACATTTGAAACCTCATCAGGTTAATGAGGTTCAAATGATAGTAAATTTGTCGAGAGAAAAGGAAGTCAAAACACAGTCTATGGCTGAATCTTATGAACTGATTATGAATGGATTGAAAACAGGACGGGTGGGGGTTCTACCTTGGCGAAAAACAACGGGGATGTGTCTGCCAAAAGAAAATTTTATGTCCCTTTTCCTGGAATAACTGTTTGAAAACATAGTACCTGCTCTAGATGATACCAGTCTCTTTTGTTAAGTTACCTTAATTTTGCATGTCAAATCTGACCTGTCCTGGGAAAAAAGCTTCAATGAACTATGCTATGCTGGAATGAATTCACAAAAGGTATAATCCTGTCCTGGAATTTTCAATCGAAAATGGGGCCCTATTTGCAGGCACATCCCCTGGAGCTCAATGTTTTAAGTAGACCCACCCGCGGGTATCATTTACAGCACTCCAAATGCCAAACATATTTTGTTAAGGAAAGATCTTGACGTATTTTTAGAAACTCAACTCTCAGATCGCCAAAAAATTAGGAAGCACCCATCCCATAGTACTGGGAACATTTAAGTAAAGAAAAAATTTATTTTGATAAAGAAAATTATTGACCATATTCTTACTTTACTTTCCCCCGTTTCCTGTATCATATTACTCGTAAGGTACTTGAGTAATGTCTATTGGAAAGGCTTAAAAAACCTTGTTTTGACCGTTTTGACATGTTCAGGAGAGCACAGGACACATGTAGTGAACATGAAGATTGTTATGGAACCTCTAAGAAACTCGTAAGAAACTCTGAGTACTCAAAATCTGATGATTTTAAGCAACTGTCAGTACTGGCTCAAATTCTTAGTTTCTAAAAAAAGTACGTGTATTTCTGGAAGAATTTGCCACCAACAATGTTTTTCGGTTTGTGTTAATCCATTAATCATAACTGTAACTGATTATTGTGCGTTGCACTGTGATGTTTCTAGGAGATTAAGCTTATTTATTCGTGCAAAAATAAAGAAGTTGCTGGATCTGCAAGTTTGACAACGAGTATAATAGCTCCATCCTACTTGTTTATATTACGTCATTCTAATTTTAGAAGGTACTTCCCCATTTCTTAGAAATAAGACGTATAAAACCGAGGCTGCAGTGAAGCGAGGTCAGATAGAAGACGAAGAAACTTCGAAGCAACCAGAAGCAACGAGGAAAACAAAAACCACGTCGCTCCAAAACAACTCAAAATCATCGTACAAATTGGCAGCAAAAGCAGGTATAATATACAGAATGCCTTTGCATTATATTTTTAAGGAGTTTGACTGCACAATGGATGAATACTATGAGGGATTTCCATGAAATTAGGAGAGAGACGGGTTCTGTTTGACCAAAAAGCCCGTGTTTTTCTGGTTAGTGACGTTGGCCTAAAAGGTGCCTAAAAACCCAGTCATGCAGTGCCTGGTTCAAAGTTCGGCTTTTTAGTGAATGTTGCGAGTTACAGCGTTCATCATAACTATTTCTTGAACGTCTGTTTACTACCACTGACTTTGATTAACTCTGCTGATAGATCGACGTTCAGATACTTTTTATTTAGGCCATTCGAAGCCCAATCCTCCATCTTGTTGCATCGTATTTCGCAAAATTTATTGTGAAACTAGAAAACATGGCATAAATTCACAATAATAGAAAGAGGTATGATTTTATGTGGGATTTCGGAGAAAGACCAAGAAATTCTTTACAACTGATGCATCTTTCTTTCTGTAGTCTTTCTGTACATGAACAACAATGAGAAACTCCCAGACTATGCTTTCCAGAATTTACTCCAAACTATAACCGTTATAGGTCCCAGGTTATGTAACTCTCAACCCTCTGATTTCAGCAAGGCAGTACCCCTTAAAGAAAATCTCAAGGCTCTTAAAGGGGCTCCGTCGTCAAAATGTAAACAAAACGATGATTTTTGCAGTTTTTTTGAAAGGTGTTGTTATCACATGGGATTTCATAATTTTTTCAAAATGAAAAGTGCTGCTTGGACATAGATAATTGTACTTCACTAAGGAACAAACCAAACATTCATATCTTCTACGATTGCTCTGATATCAGTGGATTTTTAACAGTCATTTTTTGGTGGCTTGGGTGAAGCCACCAAACAAACTGCAGAAGACAATGGAAGAGCAATGGATAATAGACCTTTTAGCTATTTTACAAAAGAGCCTGGATCGAGCGTTATTTTTATACGCGAGGCTCGATAGAGTGGTGCTAAGAGCTTCTATCACTATTGTGCAAGTTCGAAAATTCTACAAAGTGCACTTTGTAGAATTTTCAAATATGCACAATATTGATAGAAGCTCTAGCGCCACTCTATCGAACCTCGTGTATAAAAATAACGCTCGATCCAGGCCCTTTTGTGGAATAGCTAAAAGGTNAAGAAAATCTCAAGGCTCTTAAAGGGGCTCCGTCGTCAAAATGTAAACAAAACGATGATTTTTGCAGTTTTTTTGAAAGGTGTTGTTATCACATGGGATTTCATAATTTTTTCAAAATGAAAAGTGCTGCTTGGACATAGATAATTGTACTTCACTAAGGAACAAACCAAACATTCATATCTTCTACGATTGCTCTGATATCAGTGGATTTTTAACAGTCATTTTTTGGTGGCTTGGGTGAAGCCACCAAATAAACTGCAGAAGACAATGGAAGAGCAATGGATAATTGGTGACATGTGCGAGTTCAGGGATTGTTTTACTGTTTGACAACGGAGCCCCTTTAAAGAATACAAACTAGGTTCCTAGGTATAAATATATTCATTGAACTCTTGTTGAGTTCTTGACTATTTTCAATACTCTTTTTCCATCTTGCTTAATTTGTATTGCTAGAATAGTTACATGAACTGCACCTAGAAGCACTCATTCAGCGGCTTTCAAAATTGAAGCTTGGGATGGAAGAAAAAACGAAATTTTGTCAAGGGGTCCAACAACATTGTGGAAGTGATAGAGTTTTGTAGCATCATTACTGGTAGTTTCGTACAATTTTTATTTTCAAAAAAGTCTGGTGAAATATTTTACCCTGATATTCTTTAGAATGGTTGGCTTTGTTTGTGAGTTTTAACTTTATTTCTTTCCCTCATAGAACTCTCGCAGAGTAGAAATTGCTAAAAGATGGCAGGCAGACGAGAAAGTAGTGAGAGCAATGATTTTGAAGTTGTCCCTCGATCAAGAAGTGAAGGAGAATATATGTCAATAAGCTCAGCTACAAGTAGTGATGGAGATCCCCTTGAAACAAGATCTGATATCAATGAGGTGATTGGAATACTTTTGTACCCAATGAACATGCGAATGGGTGCTTGATTGGAATTTTTATAGGATGTGCCCATCAAAAGTTTTTTTACCTCGCTCCAGAATTCTTCCTCATAAACAGTAGCAGACTCCAGAAAAAGTTAGTGCAAAGTATATCAAAGACATGAAGATTGGCCTGAGCAACATTGTGCTGTAACAAAATATCCCCTTTTGAAAGCTTTTGATACCCCGTAATGTTTAATCAGCTCAGAATTCTTCATTCAGGGATCATAGTTGGTCATACTGTACTTTAAAGTCTTATTTGCTGTTCTATAATAAGGATGCGAGAAACCTGTATGTGTAAACCTGTACGTTTGAAGCAAACATGCATTTGTCCTGTTAGAGCATTTCTAATCTTTTGGGCTCTTTGTTTGTATGGAATTGCTTGAAACTACATTATAAACTAAACTTTGAAAACTTTAACAAGTCTTATTTGCTCTTCTGTAATAAGGATGCGAGAAACCTGTATGTGTAAACATGTACGTTTGAAGCAAACATGCATTTATCCTGTTAGAACATTTCTAATCTTTTGGGGCTCTTCTATGGAATTGCTTGAAACTACATTATAAACCAAACTTTGGAAACTTTAACACTTCTATCTATTGTTGATTTTAGACCAAACAAGTTTTGGAGAATTTGAAAGAAATATTGAGTTTTAAAGATGAGACTGACATTGATCAACTGCACGAGAAGTTAAAATCAAGAGAAGCCCTAGGTGAGGCACAATAACAAATGTAACATAGCTGTTGTTGGAACTGTTCAATTAAAGTTTATGAAAACAGATTTGAAATGTTTTTACCGTATCAAAGGAGAATGAAGCCATATCCTTTAGACCTACAGGGTGTCCCAAAAAACATGAGCGCTGTTTGAGTGGCTGCTGCGGAACAGCCATACATCTAATTCTTCTGTTTGTAAGATTTTTAATAGAAGAGACTTCAACTTAAAGGTAAGGTTGATACCAAGTTTGAGTGAATCTGATCAGTAGTTGTTGCATACATCTAATTCTTCTGTTTGTAAGATTTTTAATAGAAGAGACTTCAACTTAAAGGTAAGGTTGATACCAAGTTTGAGTGAATCTGATCAGTAGTTGTTGATTTATGGAGCAAGAAAGTCAAAATTTTACCTAGGCCCGTTTTCTGATGTTAATAAGTGAAACAGATATTCATGAGTTGGATTTTGTGATAACCATATGAAGTATATTGAACTTATTTAGGGTTACTAGAAATGGTGGCATGCAACACAAGTGCTGCAGGCCATGGCATGCGTACACCAGTTACTTTGCTTGTCAAAAGTGATGAAATACTTTTAAACCAACAATGATATGGAGGACCCAAAAATGCTTGCCTTCGTTTTGAAGACCAAAAAGATACTGCTTAGTTATCTTTGGGTTACAATGAATGAATAGATGCAGTATGCCATTTTTGAACAAATTGGTGCAAGCTTCAGACATTTTCAAATAATTGCCTATTGGCATGCTCCAACTCACATGGGCATGTAAATTTTGTCCTAGATGCTGGTATTGGTGGTGAAATCACAAACCTGGAAGACATTGCAAATAATGCAGATTTTGGGTCAGCAGATTTGAGAGAGGCTGCCAAGAAGGCCAAAGGTAATTATTCTTAGCTTTTCGAAGTCTTTTTGAAAAAGTAAATGCCCCCTGTCAGAGGAACAGGGATAAAATCAAGCACTGTTGCTCGCCACATTTCAGAACACGTTCTCAAGAAATTTGATTGAATGTGGAAAAGTGGCTTACTGTATGAGCGCAATGGAGAAAGAAAAAAACATTCTTCTGAGCTATAATCCTCTGCCAGGTAGTGTAGTAAAGTAGTTCGTAAGTGTTGTTATAAGTAATCCCGTTTTTGTAAATTTTTATGCTGAATATAGATATAAAAAAAAGCTATAATCTTTAAGCTACAGTAAGCAACATCGTAAATCTTGCCTAAGAGCCATTATTGTGAGATTTTTCATAATCTTTCTACAGGGTGTCCCAGAAAAATTGTTTGACGTTTGATTAAATATGAAAAAGGAACGATAAAATGTACAGGCTCCTGGTCAGATAACCCAGTTCTTAAGATTTGAAATTAATTTTTAACGCCAGAATCTTGTGAATGCGCCAAGAATTCACGAAGTTACAAGCTTTTGAAGTGCAAGTTTGTGCAAAAGGTGAAACCAGATGTCATTAACTGATTTGTCTTTCAAAAAATCGTAGCAAAATCGCGGTAAAAGAAGACTGTCTAATGTTTTACCTCTCGTTGATATCAGAGCAAGCCAAATAGGACTTCAAAAGTAATTTAATTCTCGTAACCGTTGCCAAAATTTGCTTAAGAATTTAAGTATCCAAATGAAAACTTAATCGTTGAGGCCATTCCAAATTGTGCTCAACAGGATTCCCCCAAGCATCCTGAACTTTGATCCAATGTTAGAGAAAGCTAGTTTATCGAAAGTGCTCTTTAAATTCCATTTGATTTGCTTTGAATAAGCAAGATTCTACTTTCACAAAATATGCACTTTAGGAGCATCTGTCTTCAGCTTTTGCATAGACTTGCTCCAAGTCTATTCAGTGGACCATCAGCAATAAAAGAATATAATTTATTCTGCGGGGGCGTAAGCAACTAAGGTGACGCTACGAAGGAGAAGTGAGGAGAAGGAGGAGAAGTTTCGTTCTCACTTCTCCTTCGTAGCGTCACCTTCGTAGCTTACGCCCCCGCAGAAGAAATTATATTCTTTTATTGCTGATGGTCCACTGAATAGACTTGGAGCAAGTCTAGCTTTTGCACAAACTTGAACTTCAAACAGCTCGTCGTGGCTCTACGCTCCTCCGCCGGTTACGGACCACGGAACCATGGACTACAGAACTACGAAACCAAGAACCATGGATTGCGGTGGATTGCCAAGAACCATTGATTGCTTATTTGGGTGCGTGATTTCGCGGGGAGAGGGCGGGTAGTGGGGGGGATGTGTCATGCGTCATTCGTGGCGGTTTTGTCTTGCGTTCTGTCGTCGGTCGTACCGGCTCCGGACTTGTCCTTTTAAGTCTGTTTCATATGTATATGATATTAATTTTGTAAAACTTTTATTTATGTAGTATTGGAGCTGAAGGGATTTCGTGTATAAATAATTTAAAATGAAATGAAAATGATATGAAAAACGGAACTAGAAACCGGCGGAGGAGAGTATCATGGTTCTGTGAATATTTTCCGGATTTGCTAGCTTCTGTGTCTGAAATTAATTTAGAATCTCAGCAACATGGTTATCTTACCATGGAGTCCGTTCACTGTTTTGTTATTTTTCAATATTTAATCAAGCGTCAAACATTTGGCTGGGGGGCACAACCTGTTCTTGGCGCCCCCTAGAAAACTGTAACTTTTGTCTCTCGTCTCCTACACAATGCGCCAAGGCTTCCTTCTTTAGAAAATGCTTTGAAAATAAAAGATGATTCTTCTGCACTCTCGTCGGGACAAGAAAACGTACCATTTGGTGATGGGAGCAAATCTCTGTGCAAGCGAGAATTTTTTGAGATCATGCCTTCTTATCGTTGAAAACGCTCTTTGTGGAAAGAATGCCTCTCGTGGCCACAACTTTGACTTTTCTACATAGGATTGGTTCACACTTGTGTAAAAACGCCTTGTAATTGGGATAGCACGATCTCTAGACAATTTATAAAGGCGTTTGTAATGAGTTATCGATTCTACATCGACTAAAAACATTTCTGATTCCATCTAAACATCTTCAAAATAAAAAATCGAGGCAAAATATTTCCCACACTTTTTCTGTCACATTTATACATTCTAACTCGTATTAGTGTGAAACAAGCTTCCAGGCAGTTGGTGTCCCCTAAACCTTGGGTGCCTTCGGCGCCCCCTCGTTCTCACGCCGCTGGGGGGGCACGTGCCCCCCGGCCACCACGCCACTGCCCGTTGGCGACATTGTAAACACCAGTTTGCGTTTATATGCATGCCGGGTAAAAATACCCCATTCACATCGAAGTTGCACACAATGTCAACAAAGGGTAGCCGAAGAATGAGATCTTTATCTTGCTAAGAAACAATGCTGTGCCTGAGGTCTATTTATAGAGGAGCCTTGTGCACACTTGCTTTAAGTTTCTAAAAATGGAGGACCCTTTGTCACATTTGGCGCCAAGGCTGCAATCTTTCTTTTGTAAAAGAAAAAGAACAGGAAATATTTCGTCATTCTTTCAAATTTACACAAAAGAAAGACTGCATGTGGCATCGAAGGGCCGAGCTGCTGGCTCACTATCGAATCTCTCATATAAAACCATGATAAAGCCGAGCTGACTTGACTTGGAGGCGAGCCAGCTCGTTAACGGGCCAACCCGCCTTATATAAACAGGCCCTATATAAAATAAAACATAACAAAACTAAACTGTTAAAACCTTAAAACAAGGGCGATATGAAACGCGAAGATAAACCAATGCGCAGCAAGGAAACAAAACAGTCTGCAGATACCAAATTCCAGGCAATTAAAAGCGGAAAAAGATTATATTTACAGAGCTGTAAAGACAAAAGATGCCATGGATTCCAGTAAGGTATGAACAATTTCTCGCAGGAAACCAAGCTAGAAACAAGCGCCGATAGATGTGAATGAGCAAATTAGGCCTAAGTAAGAATCTATATATATGCTCTCCAATCGGACCTAAATCAATAGTGAAACGGAACTGCACATTTCATATCGCCCTTGGTTAAAAGCAATACGTTACGTTTCGATTATAAAATCTTCATCAGTTCTCCTTCATCAGGCCCTAAATAACTATGTCCTGAACCCTCCCTTTATGTACTGGAATAAATAGTGTGCCTAGAGAGGGTGCAATCATAATGCGAGAGAAATAACCCAGTTATTTATCATATAAGTTATTTATCAAATCTGGAGATGTAATTTAAATAAATATTGGCAACGCTTTAGTCATCCCTCACATAGAACGATTTGTTTGAGGTTTTTTAAGAATAACAACAGCCATAATGTCAGATTGTATGAGCTTCCCATCTTCACTGATCATTTCAAGCTTTATTTCATCGTGAAACTTGTTGTATATTTCTTTGCAACCAAACTTCCCGTACAGTGTAGCATCGAGTAACGCGATGTATTCATCAGCTGAGGCAAATTCAGTAACAGTAAGCACCTCTCGTGCTTGTATAACTTCAAAGCCATAATGCTGCGCTAATTTTACCATCTTCTGCAAAGGAATTGGCCTGAATGCATCATGAAATTTAGCTTTGAGGTCATCAGCTGTAAATGAAACTACCTTGGCCATATTTTCTGGAACAGTCATGACAAACATATGTGCGGCAGTGGCACCTGGTTTCATCGCCATAAATTGTCTTTCTGTGGTGAGTTCCAACTCCTCATCGGACATCCAATGTAAGACATTGCTGCTAAAAACAACATCGTAAACCTTCACTGTATTTTGAAGGGCCTGTGAACCTCCTGCATGGACATATGACAGATTTGCAATATCTGAGAATTTCTCCTTTGCAACTTTGATTCTATTTTCCTCAGGATCACAGCCTGTTATTTTCCCATTCTTCAACACAGCAGTTGCTAAATTTGCCGAAAACTCGCCTGTTCCGCATCCAATTTCGAAAACATTGTCAGTTGGCTTTATTNGCCAAGAACCATTGATTGCTTATTTGGGTGCGTGATTTCGCGGGGAGAGGGCGGGTAGTGGGGGGGATGTGTCATGCGTCATTCGTGGCGGTTTTGTCTTGCGTTCTGTCGTCGGTCGTACCGGCTCCGGACTTGTCCTTTTAAGTCTGTTTCATATGTATATGATATTAATTTTGTAAAACTTTTATTTATGTAGTATTGGAGCTGAAGGGATTTCGTGTATAAATAATTTAAAATGAAATGAAAATGATATGAAAAACGGAACTAGAAACCGGCGGAGGAGAGTATCATGGTTCTGTGAATATTTTCCGGATTTGCTAGCTTCTGTGTCTGAAATTAATTTAGAATCTCAGCAACATGGTTATCTTACCATGGAGTCCGTTCACTGTTTTGTTATTTTTCAATATTTAATCAAGCGTCAAACATTTGGCTGGGGGGCACAACCTGTTCTTGGCGCCCCCTAGAAAACTGTAACTTTTGTCTCTCGTCTCCTACACAATGCGCCAAGGCTTCCTTCTTTAGAAAATGCTTTGAAAATAAAAGATGATTCTTCTGCACTCTCGTCGGGACAAGAAAACGTACCATTTGGTGATGGGAGCAAATCTCTGTGCAAGCGAGAATTTTTTGAGATCATGCCTTCTTATCGTTGAAAACGCTCTTTGTGGAAAGAATGCCTCTCGTGGCCACAACTTTGACTTTTCTACATAGGATTGGTTCACACTTGTGTAAAAACGCCTTGTAATTGGGATAGCACGATCTCTAGACAATTTATAAAGGCGTTTGTAATGAGTTATCGATTCTACATCGACTAAAAACATTTCTGATTCCATCTAAACATCTTCAAAATAAAAAATCGAGGCAAAATATTTCCCACACTTTTTCTGTCACATTTATACATTCTAACTCGTATTAGTGTGAAACAAGCTTCCAGGCAGTTGGTGTCCCCTAAACCTTGGGTGCCTTCGGCGCCCCCTCGTTCTCACGCCGCTGGGGGGGCACGTGCCCCCCGGCCACCACGCCACTGCCCGTTGGCGACATTGTAAACACCAGTTTGCGTTTATATGCATGCCGGGTAAAAATACCCCATTCACATCGAAGTTGCACACAATGTCAACAAAGGGTAGCCGAAGAATGAGATCTTTATCTTGCTAAGAAACAATGCTGTGCCTGAGGTCTATTTATAGAGGAGCCTTGTGCACACTTGCTTTAAGTTTCTAAAAATGGAGGACCCTTTGTCACATTTGGCGCCAAGGCTGCAATCTTTCTTTTGTAAAAGAAAAAGAACAGGAAATATTTCGTCATTCTTTCAAATTTACACAAAAGAAAGACTGCATGTGGCATCGAAGGGCCGAGCTGCTGGCTCACTATCGAATCTCTCATATAAAACCATGATAAAACCGAGCTGACTTGACTTGGAGGCGAGCCAGCTCGTTAACGGGCCAACCCGCCTTATATAAACAGGCCCTATATAAAATAAAACATAACAAAACTAAACTGTTAAAACCTTAAAACAAGGGCGATATGAAACGCGAAGATAAACCAATGCGCAGCAAGGAAACAAAACAGTCTGCAGATACCAAATTCCAGGCAATTAAAAGCGGAAAAAGATTATATTTACAGAGCTGTAAAGACAAAAGATGCCATGGATTCCAGTAAGGTATGAACAATTTCTCGCAGGAAACCAAGCTAGAAACAAGCGCCGATAGATGTGAATGAGCAAATTAGGCCTAAGTAAGAATCTATATATATGCTCTCCAATCGGACCTAAATCAATAGT
>REGL01000365.1:193012-231878 GCA_004194395.1 Aurelia aurita complex sp. Pacific | reverse complement strand
ATTGAGACGCAGAAGAAACGGGAAGAGAAACTGAGGCAACTTGAAATGGAGGCTCTTATTCGCGAGAGAACAGCATTGGCTACTGCTGCTGTTGAGTTCAAAGTTCAAATACACATGTCAGGGGAAAACATCAAAGAATATGAGGAACAGGTATGAACAGATTTTTTGTGACAGAGACATTTTTGAGACAATGCCGATTTGTTTGTTGGTCAACAAGGACAGATTTTGTAACACAATGTCATCAGTTGCTTTTTAGTGACATTGCAATTCAAAGCGAGTTGCGACTGCCGACAAAGGACATTCTCTCGACCGGTAATTCAAAACAAACGAGGCTGCATAAGTTGCCCTGAAACCAGTAGGCCAAACTGTCACCTTGTGCACGCGAAAGGTAGTTTATGAGTTTATATCGAAAGGAGAAGGATGAGTCTAACGATCTGCCTAGCGAATTTTTTTACTTGAATCAAAACATTCAAAAGTTGGAAAAAGTACGACACACCAGCATAGGTTCCAAATCTTTAAAAAGGCTGGTGTAAAAATGAGTGACCTATTTCTTTGAACTGAATGACTTCAAAGAAACTTTAGCTTTTGCTATGATCCTGCCGTTGGGATTTTCTGAAATCTTCAGTATTTTCAGAATTAGAGTTCTTCTTTTTCCAGAATTCAAGAAAAATTTTCAAAAAAACTTAAAACCAACATATATAATTTCTAAACTGTTTGACGTAACATGAAATAATTTCGAAGAAAACCATAGTTTTTAAATGCCTACAATATGGTATCAAGTACATTTTTATACACAACGTTCGATCGAGTGACGTTGGAGCTTCTATCACTATTGTGCACATTCGAAAATTCTACAAAATGTATCAATATATCGTTCAATTCAGATTCTTTTTTAGAACAGATAAAGTTCTATTGTAAAATTCAAAGGGAACCGAACTAATTCCGATGACCTTCTTCTGCATAGACTGATTATATGGTCGTAGTTATCGCTTCTTGGTCTGGTATAGTAGTCTCATTTTGAATAGCGATTACTGGACTCATCGTAATCAGCCTATCTTCTGCACAGAAACCACACGAATGAATTTTTGGCAGCCAATAATTCGTGCTTTCTTTATATACAGGGCCAGAGCATTCGTAAGGACATCGAGAGAGCAGCAAAGAAAGGCCAAAGTTTAGCGGTCTCCAAAAAGAAACAGGAGCTTGAAGAATATAAGGCTGAAATCGCAAAAGAAGGAGAGGCTATTGAGGAAAATGAAGATAAATTGAAAAAGATGTTGGAAAGACTTAAGGTAGTTGATGAAAGACTGCACAGTTTTGGTGTTTCCATTCCAGAAGTTGATACTTTGTGTAAGTATATAGTTTTATTTTCTGCCTCCTTTCTTTTTTTATAGTTCAATTCTATTATATTACCAGCATTTACTCAACTCTTCAGAGAAATTACTAATTTATTTTTCAATTTGTTTGGTTTTGGTTGATTCAGATGAATTGACTAAACTAAATTCCTTTCTTTTTCAGTGGCACAGAGATTATCTGATATGCAGCTGGAGTTGTCTGGGCCAATGTCACTTATGTCAATGTGAACATTCATCAGAATGGATATTCGTCAATCTCCTTCAATTTATTTTTCGTTCCAGTGTAAATTTTCAATGAAAATTGCCACAATGATTGAAAGATAGCTGCAGCACTCATTTATGCTTGTAGAGATTAAGTCTAGAGACGTTGTATTGGCTGCGGTCACATTAGACTTATGACGATGAGTCCCTTGTATCCCTGCAGTAAACCTTGCTCAACAGTTCCATCATATTTGCCGTCACCATAGTAATTCACAAATCTCGCAATCTGATTGGTACTCTAGGAAGTCTGGAGTTTGGGCCTAAAATAGGGTCAGGCTTTTCAGAGTAATAATACAGTAAAAACCCGCACATAAGAACCTAAGATTTTGAACTCAGCCTGTTTAGGTTCTTATGCAATGAGGCACATCCAGAAATCAGGGTGTAGGTTCTTAACAAGGAAATATGTGAATCTACATCTTAGCTAAACTTATTTACACTCTTGGCCCTATCTATTCCAATCCAAGCTTACCCAGTTTACTCCTGCAGGCCTTGCCTATCACAGTTCACGTAATGTTTTGGAGTTTTTACGAAAGAGGTTGATTGGCAAAAAAGATAGCATTTATTTCCCAATATATGAACAAAACGCTTTATTAAGAACCTTGTTAAGATATCAGCCTGAAATGGTTCTTATCTATTGGGTACAAAATATATTATTTCAGGCTGTAGGTTCTTAATAGATGAAGGTTCTTATGTGCGGGCTTTTACTGTATGAGTCTCTGTTGACCGAAGCGCTATCTTGAGGTCTTAAGGCACAAGGAAAGAAGGGACTCTAGGTCACGGTCACATACTGTATTTTCACGTGGTAATGTGAATTGCTTCATTTTCTGGCAATTTATTTTTTATCGCCAGAAATTACGGCAATATAACGGTACAATGACAAGTGGTCACACAGTGATATGATTTATCATGTGACAACTACGCAAGGCTGTGATTGGTTTGTTCTCCAAAACAATGCTAAGATATAGCTCGGGACCTTGTTTTGCCCGTTGTTTTGCATCTGATAATTTTCTTATGGAATCAGCCCTCGGGACCAAAGCGCTGTATCAAGTTTATTGTATGTGAAATGAAAATGCGGTCACGTATCAGAGCGTGATTAACCCTTTGCTTTGAAAAGATACAACGATGTAAAAGGCCTGGTGTGACCGCAGCCATTGTCTTAGTTTTGATTTGATGATGTTGTGTCGTCTCACTTTTGATATATACCTGGTGAATCAGATAAATGTATCCACAGTTTGAAAATCCTACAACACAAACTACCAAACCGATCTGAAAAATTGCAATTCCGTTGTTTGCCTTGGGGTTTAACTTAAGAGAATTTAGTCCTAATTACAATGCACTATCTTAATCTTGAATGAGTAATCGGCTAAGGTTTGTTTTACCCATTTCAAGTCATGTGATCATACTCTTGGGNGTTGTGTCGTCTCACTTTTGATATATACCTGGTGAATCAGATAAATGTATCCACAGTTTGAAAATCCTACAACACAAACTACCAAACCGATCTGAAAAATTGCAATTCCGTTGTTTGCCTTGGGGTTTAACTTAAGAGAATTTAGTCCTAATTACAATGCACTATCTTAATCTTGAATGAGTAATCGGCTAAGGTTTGTTTTACCCATTTCAAGTCATGTGATCATACTCTTGGGAAGTTACAGTATTGTGCTACTTTTTGCATTCATGGCACAACTTTGCATGGCACGAAATATGTTAGAGAAATCGAAAGATGTTTAATGAAGAGAGTGATCACATGACTTGAAATGGGTGTAAAGAAACCTTAGCCGATGTTGTCTATTCCCGAAAACTAGCTTTCATGGATGTGCCTAGAATTGTCACTGAGTGGCTTGATTTAATCTACTTTCTAACCTTTAGAATGGTCAAATAATGTTTTTTAGCTCAATCACAACTGTCTGATGATATGGACACTGTTGAATTTTAATTATGCTTTGACTGAATGCTGAGCATCTGAAATTCAAAGTTTACATGATAGTGAACAGTGAACAGCCAATCTTTAGCTGTTTTTTGGCAATTGAGAAACAGGACTTTTAGCTAACCTAAAATTGTTAGAAAAATCTTAAAAAATTACGTTGAAGCCTCATTAAGATGGTGGAGTTGGAATTTTACGAATGGGTCGCATACCTCTTCCTGCACGATTCTTCAATCGGTGGATTTGACTGATTTTACCAATTTACTTTTTACTGGTTGACCTGGCATGATTACATGAGTGAGAATACTTTTTAGGTAATTAGAGGGACATGATTATATTTTTAGGTAATTAGAGGGACATGATTATATTTTGCTTACCTAAGCCAGCCGGTTAGATCCAAAAAATAGTGCTCAAGCTGAAAAAATTTGATCAAGTCATTTGAAATCTGTATAGTAATGACATTTGTTTTGCATGCCCCGTCGTGTTTATAGCTTCGTTTGAATTTCATTGGTTAAGTTCCGTCTCACATCAGATGTCAAGCAAGGCTTGCGAAACGCAAAATTACTTAGGCAAACTCTTTTATTCGTGGATATTTTTGCCTGAGATGTTACCCATGCTTACACTGTACACTGTACTTACACTGTACGTACTTACAGTCTTGAAAAGTATTTAGATTGCTCCAGAGCAAAATTAGTTCATTGAAAAAAGGAACAGAAATTCATCATCATCATTTAGTACCAGGACCGTCGAAAGGGGGGGTTAGCCAGGGTAGTTACCAGGGGGCCCGGGGCCATTGGGGGCCCGCAAAAAATAAGGTATGTATTTTTTCTTTGTTGTAGTTTTCTTTCAGGAACATTTTCAGGCCCGCAGGCTCACTGAGATTCCAAATGAAATCTAAAAGCAGCGTTTTACCAGTGCTAAGAGGGCGTGGCCCAAGGATAAAAGGGGGGCCCGGTCCCTCTCTCGATGGTCCTGTTTGGTACCATCTTCGAGACGAAGGTTGGAACCATGAACTTCCATTTCTCTCCATCTTCAGCTGTTCTTTTCAATGTATAGAAGGTTTTTATATCTGTCCAATCTTTCAAACAGAAATTATAGATGGGAAACTGATCCGTTGCAATTTAGTTGGAGATCCAAAGTTGTACCGATGCATTGTAAGCGGGGTCGAGAGTGAGACAAAGCACCTAAGTTTATTATATTACTTTTTCACCTCATTGTATGTTGTATTACTAGAGAATTATGATTGTTACAGAGCTTGGTGTAATGCTTTAAATATACGTAAGGTAAATAGAAGATAGATTTATACAGATTTTATTTCGATATTAGTTCCTTTTGCGAGAATCTAACTGCACAACTATTGTTCCGTAACTATTACATAAGTAAGTATGTATATAAGTTTTCTGGCATCCTCACGTTTAATTTGTTTATTTGAAAATAGGAATACCGAAGACCACGTAAGTCCATTATTTTGGTGTATTGTTGTAATCGAAAAATTCTGCTGCTTTTATCTCTCTTCTTTCTTTTAAAAAATAGTTGTAATTTGGTAATTTTGTTTTGGTGACCATAGTTTCTAGGACACGCGCAATAATTTACCTTCAAAACTAAACATTATTACCTCATGAGGTAATAATGTTGAAAGTAAATTATTGCGCGTGTCTTAGAAACTAATGGTCACCCAAACAAAATTACCAAATAACAACTTGTCGTAGTCGTACAGTACAAGACACGGGATCAACTGAAAGATTTAGGAAAGATCTCAAAATGCTTTTCAAAAATAACCACACGAAAATTAATCAAATTATCTTGAATCCTAAACGTGTCCATGTTGTCAACATGGCACTTATAGAACGTAATGTAACAGTGTAAAATAAGTTTCTCTTGCTCCATTTAGTACGAAACATGTCTTTCTAGGTCTTTTTCTTGCAGTGTGTTGAATGAACGATAATGGTAAAACTCAACATGGCACTTATAGAACGTAATGTAACAGTCTAAAATAAGTTTCTCTTGCTTCATTTAGTACGAAACATGTCTTTCTAGGTCTTTTTCTTGCAGTGTGTTGAATGAACGATAATGGTAAAACTCAACATGGCACTTATAGAACGTAATGTAACAGTCTAAAATAAGTTTCTCTTGCTTCATTTAGTACGAAACATGTCTTTTTAGGTCTTTTTCTTGCAGTGTGTTGAATGAACGATAATGGTAAAACTCAACATGGCACTTATAGAACGTAATGTAACAGTCTAAAATAAGTTTCTCTTGCTTCATTTAGTACGAAACATGTCTTTTTAGGTCTTTTTCTTGCAGTGTGTTGAATGAACGATAATGGTAAAACTCAACATGGCACTTATAGAACGTAATGTAACAGTCTAAAATAAGTTTCTCTTGCTTCATTTAGTACGAAACATGTCTTTTTAGGTCTTTTTCTTGCAGTGTGTTGAATGAACGATAATGGTAAAACTCAACATGGCACTTATAGAACGTAATGTAACAGTCTAAAATAAGTTTCTCTTGCTTCATTTAGTACGAAACATGTCTTTTTAGGTCTTTTTCTTGCAGTGTGTTGAATGAACGATAATGGTAAAACTCAACATGGCACTTATAGAACGTAATGTAACAGTCTAAAATAAGTTTCTCTTGCTTCATTTAGTACGAAACATGTCTTTTTAGGTCTTTTTCTTGCAGTGTGTTGAATGAACGATAATGGTAAAACTCAACATGGCACTTATAGAACGTAATGTAACAGTCTAAAATAAGTTTCTCTTGCTTCATTTAGTACGAAACATGTCTTTTTAGGTCTTTTTCTTGCAGTGTGTTGAATGAACGATAATGGTAAAACTCAACATGGCACTTATAGAACGTAATGTAACAGTCTAAAATAAGTTTCTCTTGCTTCATTTAGTACGAAACATGTCTTTTTAGGTCTTTTTCTTGCAGTGTGTTGAATGAACGATAATGGTAAAACTCAACATGGCACTTATAGAACGTAATGTAACAGTCTAAAATAAGTTTCTCTTGCTTCATTTAGTACGAAACATGTCTTTTTAGGTCTTTTTCTTGCAGTGTGTTGAATGAACGATAATGGTAAAACTCAACATGGCACTTATAGAACGTAATGTAACAGTCTAAAATAAGTTTCTCTTGCTTCATTTAGTACGAAACATGTCTTTTTAGGTCTTTTTCTTGCAGTGTGTTGAATGAACGATAATGGTAAAACTCAACATGGCACTTATAGAACGTAATGTAACAGTCTAAAATAAGTTTCTCTTGCTTCATTTAGTACGAAACATGTCTTTTTAGGTCTTTTTCTTGCAGTGTGTTGAATGAACGATAATGGTAAAACTCAACATGGCACTTATAGAACATAATGTAACAGTCTAAAATAAGTTTCTCTTGCTTCATTTAGTACGAAACATGTCTTTTTAGTTCTTCTTCTTCAACCGTGTTGAATGAACGATCATAGTAATACTCAACATGGCATTTTTTCATGTTCCTTGTTGATCATTACGGCGCCCCTTCCAAATGTCTCACTGAGGGGCACACCACTGAGCAGAACATATTAATCCTACTTTGATATGAATCAGAATCTGATCGGAATCAGATCTTTTCAAATCTGAAAATTGCCCACGTTTGTAGGTGGGGGGGGGGGCACTGCCCGAAAGCTTTTGAGGCCCAGGTATAAAACTTGGAAATGAAGCTTCCTGTATTCATGTAACCGAAGCGGGAATGTAGATAATAATTGTGATCTTTCCTTATTTGGCCCTCTAGACCCTGATGCCTTTAGAGGATACCCTCCCTGCCCCTCTTTCAGCGGCCCCAGTAGGGGGGGGCTTGTCCTAAATTGATTGGCAAACAAGGGCGCCCTTCGACATCGGGCATGTTATCCGTCATTTTCTTGAGTTTTGCCCTCATTCCAGACATTGCAACCCTGTTAGTCAACCCGCGGTTGTGGTTGTTCCTTATGTAGTGAGGCTATGGAAGAACAGTGAGCAGTTTGAAGAAACAGTGCGGTAAATTTGGTTTCAGAATAACAGATGAATATTTCATTTGATATCGATATATTTGTACTAAATGGTTGCATATTAACCTACTGATATCAGAAGGGAATTGATATTATCTGAGATCGTTGGTTGCCAAGTTATAGCACGTTGCTTCCAACAACAACTGCAAGTCAAAAAGGGCCTAAATCTCCAGAGGTAACTCAAATGCGGTAACAAGATAGAGAGATTGGAGGAAACGCATCTGGTATTGCTGCAAAGAGAAGAAAGATGCCTGGGGCAGTGCGAGAATACAGAATTTGCATGCCACTAACAGTAGAAGAAGTAAGCTATTTGATTTATTGTTTGCATGACATATGATTTCATTTTGTTTCACTTTCGGCCTCGAGTCCTCGCTTCTCTGATTCACTACGGAACGAACAATATAAACAATAGTGCAATCCACTCTGATCACCACAGATAGCTTCAAGTGCAATATAGAGATTCAGGATCCCAAGTGGAGGGGGTACATAATATTAATGTGGCATGGCATGGAGCATGTGGAACTCATTTGAAACTGCAAAATTATCCACAAATGAGTTTATTTTTGTTTGGCTGAAACAATTATTTAAATGTCTGTCATATGCTGGGTTGGAAAACATGCATAATTTGGCCAACACGTAGTTGCGAGTGAAACAAATTTGAAGGTACCAGCTGCTGTGAGTAGACTTAAGCTGAGAAATGCAGAATTACCAACAGATGTTGTTCTCACATGCAAGGATCTTTTAATCTAGCTAGCTGCAAAGCGGAGTTTGAATGCAGGCTCGTAATAGTTGCAAGTGAATGCAAGTTTTCCAAACTGGCTATGCACCTTCATGCCACGTTGCAGGGCATGGCAGCTGCTCACACAAGGTTTTTCACAAGATTTTAATCTGCACGTTAATTTTGAAGCAGATCATTTGTTCTCTACTTTTAAAAAGAAGGAAATCACAGACACATGCTTTTTTGGCCAGCATACGTGACTTGTGTGTTGTCGTCGAGAATTGCCGTACTCTGCAGACAGGCCTTCACAATTGTTAGAAAGGCAAATGTTGTCAATTGGAAATGGATGTTACTCTGTTTTATCATTCGTTTAAAAAGCATTTAGATTATTGGTATAGATTTAATTTCATTTGGAAGTGCATTCCAAATTCAAGGTCAAGTTTTTGTTACAGTGTACGGTAATACTTCCTGATTTCAAAGATTTACCAATAGACTCTTTAACCTCCCTCTGAGTTTTGAGGTACTTTTTAATCACTTTCCTTTTTGTTGGCTTCCTTAAGAATTATCAATTTAAATCTCATGATGAATTACAATTTTCTTGCAGTACAAAATTGGGCAACTTTACATGATCAATAAGCATAGTCATGAACAAAGTGAGAAAGGCGAAGGAGTNNTATCATTCGTTTAAAAAGCATTTAGATTATTGGTATAGATTTAATTTCATTTGGAAGTGCATTCCAAATTCAAGGTCAAGTTTTTGTTACAGTGTACGGTAATACTTCCTGATTTCAAAGATTTACCAATAGACTCTTTAACCTCCCTCTGAGTTTTGAGGTACTTTTTAATCACTTTCCTTTTTGTTGGCTTCCTTAAGAATTATCAATTTAAATCTCATGATGAATTACAATTTTCTTGCAGTACAAAATTGGGCAACTTTACATGATCAATAAGCATAGTCATGAACAAAGTGAGAAAGGCGAAGGAGTAGAGGTGGTCGTAAATGAAACTGTTTCAGATCCAATCCATGGCAAAGGTTTTTACACAGAGAAAAGAATATACCTAAACAGGTATTTGAACAAATTTGATCCCATTCACAGCAATTATCAATTCAACTTTGAGATAAATCTCTATCACTAATGTCAATATTTGATTGTGAATTTCAAAATGAATCTAAAATTGGTAGGATTTGTTTGCTCAGTACAGGTACTGTTTGAAAGACTAGGCTTTGCAATATACACTCATTTTTTATAAGAAACTATGGTCCGGTGATGGAAGGTAGTTTCTTAAACTTTTGGGCCATTTTGCTGGCAAAAGTTTCTTATGCGTTTCTTACACTTTTAATGCCAGAAGTGTAGAGTTAATTTTGTTTTGTCTCCCAAATGGCTCCCAAATTACTTACAGTAATGAGATCTCAAAACAAGTAAATAACATAATTCGCATTCAAAGTAATGTCCAAACAGTTGCTACTGTATAACTGCACACTGTCAAAACATTTTTGAGTGCGATAGGAAAATTAGAATTGTAAATTACAAAAGTTTCTCACCTTTTTCAATTCAGGTAGGGTCATTTCTTAACTTTCGAAAAATTGAGCCTACCGTTTCTTATAAGCCATTTCTTATTAAAAAGAAAATGAGTGTAGACTTCTAGAATCATTCAGCTGTGCAACCAAGTGTATGTAGTAAAAAATGTTTACTTTTGACCAAGTTTATCATTTTGCTTTTCAAGTCGACTTCCATCATGGCTGCAAGGCTACATTCCCAAAATCTTCTATGTGACTGAAAAAGCTTGGAATTATTATCCATATACTGAGACAGAGTACACGGTATGTTGAACTTACAACAAATCATTCCTGGCCATTGCTCCCCTCCAAGCTCCCCTCAAATGCTGGAGGGGAGCTGTAGATTCTCTACTGAAATTTTCAAGTACTAGGTAAATGTCTCAGATTGAAATGTCTTCTTCTTTTTGTTTCTTGCTTATTCATTTAAGAATAACTTGTTGGAACATTTCAAGGAGAGCCATTTACGCCCCCCCCCCCCCTGCTAAAAATCTCATGACCAGGCTTCATACAGCCTTCTTGTCTTTCACAAGAGGGAACCATGTCACCTTGCTTATTTTTTGTCCAAAGACTTTTTATATGATGAAAACAGCTGCTAAGGGCTATCTTTAGAAGTGAAGGTAAGAGGAACTTTTAAAGATTTGCTTCAGTTATTATATGTACTGGGTGTCCTGACATGTCTCCACCTTTGGCTAGCGCAAATGATGTGTTGAATAGCCATAGCTAAACAATGGCATATTACTGACATTTTAAATTTTAATTTTAGACACCAGAAGCTAGCAAAGTGGCTAAATATTCACAGAGCTACGAGCTTTCGAAGCTCAAGTTTGTGCAAAAGCTGAACCAGACGCCCCTAAATTGAATATTTTGTGAAAGTAGAATCTTTTATTCAAAGCATATCAAATGGAATTTAAAAAACACTTTCAATAAAGTAGCTTTCTTTAACATTGAATCAAGGTTATGGACACTTGGAGTAATCCTGTTGAGCACAATTTGGTATGGCCCCATGTCTCATCAATTAAGTTTTCATTCCATGTTTTTGGATACTTGTATTCTTAAGTAAATTTTGGCAATGGTTACAAGAATTAAATTATTTTTGAAGTCCCATTTGGTTTGCTCTGATATCAATGAGAGGTAAAACATTATTCCACAGTCTTCTGTTACCTCAATTTTGGGAAGTCTCTTTGAAAAGCAAGTCAGTGAGGGGCCTCTAGTTTTGGCTTTCGCACAAACTTGAATTTAAAAAGCTTGTAACTCCGTGAATTCTTAGCGGATTTGTAAGATTCTGGCATAAAAAATTAATTTAAAATCCTTGGAACAGAGTTATCTGACCAGGAGCCTATACATTTTATTGTTCCTTTTTAATATTTAATCAAATGTTGAACAATGTTTTTGGGACACCCTATAAAGTAACTGTTTTGCAAATTTTTGATTTGGCTGATTATGCCACATACATTGAAGAGCCAACAATTCTGAAATCAGATAGATTTACCACTCTGAGTACATGAACAGTGCAGGCCCTGAGCATATTAACAAGAAATTTCAAGAATTTTTATAAGAAACTAGAAATAGCCTCAAGAATTCTGAAGATTAACAGGAAAGCCATGTGCCCAGTAGCTCTACTGTACCATTACTTGTGATAAGATCTCCAAGACTCCTTAGCGTTAAAATGTAGGTAGACATTTGTAAAAAGCTGTGATTAATTATGAAGTTTGTAATGGGGCCAACTAATAAATCAGATCGATTGTCAGATTTTTGACAGGATTCTTGGATTTTTCAGGGGTTTTTGGAGATGAAAAGGGATTTTCTGGATTTTCAAGGGATTTTCTGGATTGTAAGGGATTTTTAGGATTTTCATTCAGGGATCTTCGGATTTTTATTTTGGATTTTTGGGATAGCGTACGAGATTTTTGTTAGTGATACACCCCTCGAATCAGATAGCCTTTGGATGAATGAATGAATGAATGAACAAATGAACGAATGAATTCCCTAACAACTGAAATACAGTAAATAATTAACAGAATGTATAAATGAATAAAGGCTTGGTCAGAAATTATCAAATTCAAACAGGTGTGTTGTTATGAATTATTTCTGAATTGATTTTTTGACATTATAGAAAGGGAAATCCAAAGGGATAACCTGCTGACAGTTGTGATGAATAGAATAATTGATAGGAAGAATTACAGAAACCACAAATCAGCAGGTCAAGTAGTAAATCCACAGGATGAAATTTGTTTCTTAGATTTTGATAGCACAATAGTGCCATGGTTTTGTTGACGATAGAATGCTTTAAAGTTACTCTAACCACTTACAGTTTGTTTCATTATAATATGCTTTCATGCAAAGCTTCTCCTTGACCAAGTTTCCTGCAAATTTGACTGATGGATTTGACAAATTTGAACCAATAGGAAGAATTGAAGGAAATGACATGGGACGTGGCAATTTTTTGGTGAAATTACAGAACTTTTTTCATCAATTTTCTTACCATTTGCATTCGTTGAGATTTCAGAGCACATTTCAGCATCAATTAAATATAGCTCCAAAATTCACCAGTTTCCACAAAATTCCAACATTCCAACCTGTACAAAAACACAAGGCTAAACATGGCCTTGTTCGGGCCTATGACCTTGTACTAACCTTGGAAGAAAATTACAAAGCTATCAGTGCGATTCCAAGTTACAACCAGCCTAAACACAAGGTTTCCACAAGGTCTCCACAAGGCTAATTAGCAAGGTTACAGCTAGGTTTTTCTAGGCTAAAACTAGGTTACAAGGCCATAACTACAAGGCTTGTACATGGCTATTACATTGCCTTGTATTTTTGTACAGGAAGCATCGTCCGTCTTTGCAATTATCTCTCACATTATTTAGCCCTTGACAAAAGTGCATAAAGGGATATTTTTATGACCAGTAACATACATGCGTAATCAAATTTTTGTAATTGGAAAAAATTGCAGTTTTGCAAGTGTTCTGTGTACTGTAGATAAAGAAAACAAATTTTGTAACAGCTTAAATTCATGATGCAACATTTTGTTCAGACAGAAGTAAATATTTTTTGAAAGTTTGTAACCAGTAATTTCAATTAATTCTTTTTCAGTGTTCGTTTGTTCCACGATTTAGCATTCTCATCAAAACTTGCTATAAAGATGATAATGGATCTACAGAAAATGTAAGTGTCAAAATATAGCCTTAATGTCTTTTTTCCTACCGGGTGAGTCAGAAAAAGGAATCCCCACTTGGAAGTCCACTGCTCAATGAATATCAAAGCAATAATATTGAAAAATGTCCTGTTTTATTGCCAATATGTTCAATTAGGTTCAGTAATTTACCCGGCCTTAATCTGCCATTCCTTCCCATGGATATGGGTGATTTTCTGCAGAAAGCCCCTTCCGAAACCTGCAAAAACGAAAAAAAACAGCAATGAGCAAATTTTCCATCCTAAAATTGATGACAGTCACATAAAGTCATGTATTTTGTCCTCTTGGGAGAATGGAATCCCCCTGAATAGGTCATTATTCTATAATTCTTCTTTTTTCATTCATTCTTTGAAGCACTTCCTCGTATGTTACTTTCTCTGTCCATGACAGTCTCAGCATTTTTCTGTACGACCACATCTCGAATGCTTTTAAGACGTTTTTCGTTCCCTTGTTTGTGTTAACAATACAATATTTGTTCCTGCAGAGCCTGGATTTAAAAGAAGACGACTTAAAAGGAAGAGTAGTCCAGCATTTGGATATAGCTTATGATGAATTACCTGAAAAATATTACAATGAAAAAGAGGTTTGTAACTTAAGTATTCATTTTTGATCCACAGTGTTTTGATGAAGTGGAGGCAGCTTAATTACTCTAATGATCATTTCTCTTAAAAATAAAAACACAACTGTTCTGTGTTTCAGGAAAAACGCAACCCAACTTTGTCAATGATTGAACGAATGAAGAATGATAAATAAGCTTTCACAAAGATGGGTTTTCGCTAGACTTATGACGATGAGTCTCTCGTTTCTCTGTGCTCTTTGACTTGATGATGGCGCTTCGGTCAACAGAGACAACCTCAGTGGAGAAACAACAACAACAACAATTCAGCTCAATTAGATGAGCGTAACTAGAGGGTCCTTATGTAGTGAGGTTAGGTTTTCGCCTTTGTGAATGTCCTATCGCTTCCAGGCATCTAAAATAGACAATACCTACGAAAACGTCACTTAAGTCGAATTAAGTGACTAATAATTTGATCACTTTCACATGGTATGCGTCACATTAATTCAAATGTTATCATTTTGTGACGAATCTCGAATAAAGGGTTTTTCTTTTTTTCTGAAACAGCCTGTAGTTCAAACGTTTTGATGAAAATCTTTGTCAGTGTCACTCTCTCTCTCATTAACTGTTCTGCGGGCTTAATACTGTAGATCTGTTAATGCCAAATAATTGAGTGATCAGATTTCTAAGTGTGGTTGATCCTGGTTAACTCTAGCATAGGCCTCAGATCGTTAAAGAAAGGTGGTGCTAAACCTTGTTACCTGTTTATTTGAATGGAGTGATTCGAAAGGAACTTGGGATACATAGCCATAATTTACCCTGGGCATATTTTGATATCTTGATAATGTTCAAAATGGAAGCATTGATTATATCTGAGGCTGTGATGTCATCTAATTTCTCAATCGTAAACCAGAAAATTGACAGGTGTCTCCTTGCCACCGTATTGTGGACCTCATAAACTTTTTTTCTTGAAGATTCGATTATTTCTGCCCTGTTGGTTTACGATTTGCCATGATTTTAATTTTTCGAACTTTCCATAAATTCTTTCATTAAAAAGACATGCTGCCACTTTGAAAATAATCAATGTATCGAAACATTTTCATTGTATAGAATCATAATAAAGAACCTGAAAAAAATTTTGCAATTGTTTTGACTGGTCGAAACAGGGCAATTCCGTGAAGGCAGAGCAATTGATAACGAGAGTGAATATAGAACCTAAAAGTCCTTTCAAGTACTTCACCTTTTTAAAAATTTGAACCAATATGTTGGGTTTCTCATCTTTTGCAGGACTGTAGACATTTTGTATCCAAGAAGACTGGAAGAGGACCTTTAGAAGAAGGATGGAGGGTATGCAATTCTTTTCTAATAGCAATTTTCTTCCAGAGAAGGCACAAAGCATCGAAGATTTTGTGTGGTTTGGTGCAATCTTATCAAAGGCTGAGGACGCTGAGGACCATAGTTATGTCATTTTTGCTCGTTAACCCAGGAGCAAAAATGTTATCAACGAACAAACTTCTGCATTAAAATCGAAAACTTTCGGAGGATCAAATTTTCGGACATTTTTTTTTACAAAAGTTTCAATAAAAAAAACACAATTTTTTTCCATGCCACTGTTAAAAAATGATATACTGTCATGGGCGATCCTGCTTCCAAAGTGAGTTTCCACATTGAAGTTGTTAGTAACAATGTTCTTGAGTCGCTGAAGGTACTTCTTGTTTTCGTCTGCAATCTTGAAAACTGCTTTTTGAATGCTTCTGATGCATCTACATGTATCCATATGTGTTATATCTTTGGAGCTCAGGGAGACATAAATAACGAGTGGTCTTCGCAAGTAACATAACCCAACATTTCTGACCATGTACAGAACAACAACTACCAATATCAGCGGAATAATAAGGTCACATGACTATTTACAATATTACAATATGCAATACAGAAGATTACAACTCTTGATTTTTGCAGCATCAGCACCCAAATGTTTTGGATGAAAAAGTTTCAGATAAAAATCTTCGAACCAAAAATAAAATCATAGCTGCATGTTATCATTCCTGTAGTGTGGTATAGTTGTATAGTATCAATATATAGTTTACTGTTAGAAGAGGGCCTAACTACTCAAAGAAACAGGCATCTGTGTGGTCTTTCGCGCTTTTTCTTTTCCAGTTCTGACTAGTTTCGCCCACTAGGGCATCTTCAGAGCAACACTCTATATAGTATCAATATATAGAGTAACAGGTATCGTAAGAATTAAAAAAAGACTGTAAATCTTTTGAGCTAGGATTCATGTTAATGTGAGCAAGGCCTGTAGTGTAATTAGAAATTATTTGTTTCGCTTCCACAGGAAAATACATCACCCATAATGTGTTCATATAAAATGGTGAAAGTGTGTTTTGATGTCTGGGGTTTACGAGAAAGAGTACAGCAATATGTTCAAAGGGTAAGAATTTATAATATATTAGTAATCGTTAAGTTGTGGCGATTTACATTTAGCAGTTTGAGAAAACGATCAATCCTACAGTATGCAAGAATTAGACTGTTTATATGGGCGTAGTTTTCGCTGCTGAAAGGCTGCCGGACGCTCCTAACTACGACTCATAATCAAACGCCATTGTTTTGAAATGACTATAAGATTAGCGGTCATCTCTCTCCAGCATTCTCCATTGACACATTTCCTGATGTTTCCTCACGTCCACTCCTTTATATCTGTCAACCATGTTCTGCGTGGTATTCCTCTCTGTCTTCTTTCTTTTGCTTTTCCCTCTATCAGTGTCTTTTGCATTCTGTCATGTGAACATTAGAATCGTGAAAATTTGTAGCCAGAATTAACTTTGCGTAAGACTGCTGCTGCATTTTACAAGGGATTGCAAGAACTCATGCAGTAAATTTTATATTGATCGTTTATTTTAAGAAATTATTGCTTGCGTTGAAACGTCGAAATTTCTTAGGCCCAGTTTAAACATGGTTTTTTACCGTGTCGAGTCTAATAAATGCTGCTTCTAAGTGTCAATTAAATTCGACATAAAAGATGTTTAAATCTCCTGCCGTTTTGAATAGATAAAAAATAGGAGTCCACCAGCTCTGTCGTATCAAACGGCTGAAAATCGACTTGATTTAAACATTGTATTTCTTCTGCCGCGTTTGATGAATCAATTCCAGGCCTTGGTCCGCAGTTTCTAGGTGTTATCAGGCACTACGCTTGTGCATCTTGAACAATGGCCATTTTTACCATTTTAGTTTCAGTCAGACACGGCAAAAAACGATGTTTAAATCAGATTTTTAGACACGGCAGATTCTGTCGTTTTTAATACAGTTCGATTCGACACGGCAAAAGAACGATGTTTAAACCAATTCTTAGGGGTTCAGTTCAGTTCCTTTGATTTTAAAATTCCACTACATACAAATTCATAACTAAAAATATAGTTTGCTCAAAATCAAATAACAACAAACCTTACAATATCAACGAAATACTATTCAAAAGTACAATACAATTTAAATTAAAACTAAGTTATACACACAGAAGGAAAATTACAGAAAAGAAACTGCCAAAAATAGCGAAGATGCAAGAAAAACTAAACAGAACAGGAATTGTATGCAGGGGAATTTCTTAAGGAGGAGCTCTCTCAGTAGGTAACCTAATCGAGGAGAGAGCACCCCCTTTTAGCGATATTGAGTAAAGATCAGTTTGATTCATTCTTTCATGGCTGTTTACAGCTACAATCAGCGTTTTCAAAGGTTTCAAAGATGACTATTTATCCACAGGGCATCAAAGATATTTTGATAGTTGGTCATCGTCAAGCTTTTGCTTGGATTGATCAGTGGTATGGTAAGTCATTTCATTTTCTTTTTATCAGTTTCAGTCTCTTTGAAATGTGGAATCACGTGAAATCCTGTTTCTTGAAACAGGACTCGAAGAGACTGAATGAGTCCGTTTAGTGGCTCATTAAAAACGAGACTTGCGCTAAATTGAAACCTGTAGAAAGAAGACTATTAACTCCTGTAAAAGAAGCAATAACCAAAATAAGCCTGTAACATTTTGGTTATTGTTTCTTTTACAGGAGTTAATAGTCTTCTTTCTACTGATTTCAGTGTTTTTGTTGCGTTTATGGGTTTAATATAATGAGTCCGTTATTTAAGGCTATTTTTAAATTTTGTACCACGAATCATTTGTTTATATAAATTGAAACCTCTCATACTTGGACTTATATTATTACACTGACAGCACTGGATTTCAACGCCCTTCAATACGAAGCTGCTGTATAACTCTTTTCAACATTCGATTGCACTGATGAACTCATAAAATTATTTAAATGCATCACAACCCTGACCTGGCATTATTTTGTTGCATTTAGTTCTTCAGTATAGCTGCTTAAAGCTTCAAGTTTTTTTGTACAAAGCTGTTGATGGAAAAATGAAATCTGGAATGTGAAATCATCTAATGTTAGACAGAATCTAGTACAGTATCCATTAGTTTTTATTTTAATCATTTGTAGTTTATAGTTGTATGCAGTTTAACACTGCATGTCTTCATGTTATGTATTGGCCATGGAGAGCATAGGTTTCAAATCTTTAAAAAGGTCAGTGTAAAATTCTATGACCTATTTCTTTTAACTGAATGGCTTCAAAACAACTGTAGCTATTTTGCTATAATTCTACCGTTGGGTTTTTCAGAACTTTTGAATATTTTCAGAATTAGAGTACTTTTCTTTTTTTCTAAGATTTTCAAGAAAAAATTTTGAAAAAAGTCAAAACCATCGTAATTTCTAAAGTTTTTGACATAACATGAAACAATTTTCAAGGAAACCATAGTTTATGGATCTACAATATGGTATCAAGCAACAGTCTTTCACTCTTCAGGTTTACGATTTAGACATTTTGATGACGTCACACCCTCAAATGAGTTGAAATATGAAATATGCTGTAATTTCGAAAAATATTCAAAATTTCTGAAAAGTCCAACGGTAGAATTATAGGTAAGCAGGTAAAATTTGTTGCAAGCCATTCAATTAAAAGAAATCTGTCATAGAATTTTACACCCACCTTTTTACATCAATTTTAAGATTTGGAACCTATGCTGCCATGTGTGGTAGTCATTGTCTTTCGCTCCCCTTTGCATCATCCCAGTATTGTATAGTAATTAGAAAGTATACCGGGTGCGCCAAAATAAACTATGCACTTTTGGCAGGCCACGATAAATCGTACACTGGACCGATTTTGAAGATATATTACTTAATCTTTAGCAGAAAGCCTGAATTAGATTCTAAGATTTTTTGCAAATTTTTCCGTTTTCAATTTTTAGAGCTACAGGCAAGTTTCTTAAAAACTTTTGTTTTCGAAAACACTGAAAACGATCAAAAAACCTTGATCAAATTTTCTAAAGACTCATCATGAATTGACAAAGAGAAAATGTTTTCAGCGTGATTTGGGGATTTGGAAATTTATCATTGTAAACTTCTGCACGAGTGTTATTTCAAAGATTGGCTTGTTGCGAAATTCTGTAGTAGTTGTCATAAAGTGCCGCCCCAAAAGCCGTCACAAATCAAAAGTGTAACAAATCTCCATGCTTGCTGGCCCCATGACTCTTCCTCGCTTGTCTTTTAACCCCCTTGATACAGGAACACAGCCTGCAGCAAAGCATAAGTTCAATGACATTACAAAAGAAAAGAAATTTCTTTATATTCTTGAAAATATTATTACATTTCTCACAAGATAGTACAAACTCTCGTACAGCAGCTTACAATTAGTCGATTTCTAAATCCAAATTACCACGAAAAAGTTTTCTCTTTGTCCATTGATGTTGATTCTTTAGAAAGCTTGATCGACGTTTTTTATCGTTTTCAGTGTTTTCGAAAACAAAAATTTTAAGAAACTCGCTTGTAGCTCTAAAAGTTGAAAAAAGAAAAATTTTCAAAAATTCCTAGAATCTAATTCAGGCCTTCTGCTAAAGATCAAGTCGTTAATCTTCAGAATCGGTCTTGTGTACGATTTATCGTGGCCTGCTAAAAGTGCATAGTTTATTTTGGCGTACCCGGTAGTAGAATGTAAAATGCATCGTAGTATTTTATTACTAGAAGCAATAGACCTTTTAGCTATTCTGAAAAGAATCAGAATAAAACAAAATTTTGCTACATTTTCTAGAATTTTTGAATGTGCACAATAGTAACAGAAGCTCGATCGAACGTCGTGTATAAACATGTATAAAAATAACGCTCAATCCAGGCTCTTTTGTAGAATAGCTAAAAGGTCTATCGATACCAATGATGCATTTAACCCAATGGAGAGAAACTTTCAATCACAAATTTTTCCTATTTCTAGACATGACTTATGAGGATGTTAGGGACTATGAACAGATGATGCAAAAAATGACAAATGAAAAAGTTATGGGTGAGAAAGAAGAAAAAACGAAAGCTCAAAAATGAAATTTATTTTAAAGATGAAACTTTTTATTCTTAATGCTAGTGTGATCATAAACTATATTTTTAGCACCTTATAATTTGGTGCGTTCTTCAGTTTCAATTTTCAATTTTGTACATATGTATGTAATGAATTGCAGCTAATCTGTGCATATATATAAAGCATTTGATCTGAAGGAATGGTATTGATTATCTTACCGGGTGTCCCAAAAAATGCATACGGATTTGGTTGGCTCCAACGATGTGGATTTTGCTTTAATCAATGGCTAATCACTCTCAAAATGTTCTTCGATAGTTAACTTGAACATAGATACCTTTTTTGTGGATATCGGTACCTTGAGAGCAAACATGTTAATCTTGAAAGCTCAAATTTGCGTCCACTTGCAAACCAGAGCTTTGGCCTTTTGGCCTAAGCAAAATCATGAAGCACATCGAAACTAAGAACCGAAATTAATGAAAACTTAAGAAACTTCCCAATGGGTGACTTCTGAAAAACGGAATAACCCAAGATCTGATATTGTTCAAATTTTATCAAGGCTATCGTTGATTTATACACTGTACCTTAAGAAATTGCTTAGGCCAAAAGGCTAAATCTCTGGTTTGCAGGAAGAGGCAAATTTGAGCTTTCAAGATTAACATGTTTGCTCTCAAGGTACTGATATCCACAAACGAGGTATCTATGTTCAAGTTAACTGTCAAGGAATATTTTTAGAGTGATTAGAGATTGCTTCAAGCTAAATTCACAATGCTGGAGTCAACCAAATTCGTATACATTTTTTCAAGACACCCGGTAGTATAAAGTTGCACTGTTAAAACAATCGGAGGGAAATTTATCGATATTATTTATCAATTTTGGCTGCTTCCTGACCAATTATTTAGCAAGAAATCGCTTTATAACTTGGAGAGTAGCTGACTGAAAAATTGAAAAAAAATTACAAATGTAGGGGTTTCACAAAATTCAATCATTTACCTTCAAGATTGGCCTTTTGCATACCGTATTATGGTCTTTCAAAAGTTTATTTGGTTGCAAGTGATACTCAAGTGATGCATAATGATATTTAAGGAAGACCTTTGCACCTAAAGATAGATTCCTAGTAGCCCATTAATTATCTTTCCTTGAAAATTTCATTAAGTAACTAGTGTTGCATTGGAAGACAAATGGCTAATTTGTTGTAATAAAGAATGATTTGAATCAGCAAAATCTCAAAATAAATAACTTCATACAGTAGATCTGTCAGGAATATAGCAAGATGTAGAGAGCGCTGGAAGAACCCATTCTATACAGTTTACATTTTAAAGGTATCTTGAATAAGATCAAATGAAGGTATGGATTGTAGAGATTTAAATTTATTGCATAGATTTTGAAGCGCAAAACGTCAGTATTTACTAAATTGTAAACATGATAATCGTGCTTTTACCTGTAAATTGATGTCCTAGTTCGATGGCACAAGTTTAAGAAGCTTAAAAATTGGCTACAGAATTGCCATCCCATTAAATTAGAGTTTAATGGGTATTTCAGGAGCAGTGCACTGAAAAATGAATGAGCCTGATGACCAGTGGTGGACACTTGGGGGACGAGGGGGCATGATGGCCCCCCATGTTGGCTAGAACAAAAATCTTTTGTCTGAAAACAATAGAAACAAGCAATGCCTTCACCCACCAATATTTGGCAAAGTGTCCGCCACTGCTGGTGACCCCCTGGTGACAAAGCTGTACATTTACAATATCCAAAGGAAGAAGGAACCCCCAGCAATATTTTGAGCTCTAGCATCTTTCTTGCAGATAGTAGGAAAGGGTACTCCTTTGCAGACATCTGTAAATGTAAACAATGCATTGCAAATTTACATGTAAGAGATATTCAGTAACATCAAATAGCAGCAGATTAATTTCTTCTACCAGTAAATTTGTCTATCTAAGTTTACAAAGGCCATCCTGCAGTCAAACATGAAGGCATTGTTTGTGTTGCATCTTCAGATTGGGGGTTTCAAATTTGTCATCTAATTCAAAGTTGCCTAAAGCTGGCGTCTTCACGAGTAAACCAGCCCTCAAATTATTCTATGCTGCATAGTGTTGCCAGCCTTCTAATTTGACTTTGGAATGGTCTATACTCCTAAACTGCTTATCTGTAGATGGTAAAAGCATCATCTGTCAAAAAGCATTACACAGTAGTATACATATAACCTGGAAAATTGTCATACTTTGATTGACCATGTTTTCATTTATTGACCTTGTAATATTCTTTCACTTATTTAAAGACGCGTTTCCAAGTTACTGTACTTGCACTGATCTTTTCTTATTTTTTGTTTCTCTCCTGTAAGTAACAAATTTGTTGATGATGCCAATGACTGCGCCTTTTGTCAAGCCTTTTGTTATGCTAATACAGTTCAAAGCAGATCAACAGCCGGGAAGTGCGCAACAATCTTTTCTCTCTTTTCTAATCCTCGCTGGAATTGTGGTTGGATTCTCCACCCACAGTATTCCGCAAACCAAACATGCTTCCTTTGCATGATCACAGTCCTTTTTGTGGGATAACCGTTGCACTGAACTTTGACAATTCGTATCCCCAACAAAAATGCCCTTCACATTCACAATAAACTGTTTAGTTCATTAAAGATCAAAATTAAGTGCCCATTTGTTTGAATATAATGCAAAGAAATGTTGATGAATTTTTCATTTTACAAAAAGCGGTTTTTTCACAATATTTTGCTGGTTGTATACATCAAGTTGAAGTATTTGCTGCCGCATGTAGATTGCAGTAGATTGCAAATTCCATCTATTTTACAGCCTGTGATCAAATCCTGATTAAGAAACAAATGAGGGGAAAGGAGAACAATTTTCTTTTGCCCTTCATTCTCCTATTCCAACTGGGGAATGTTCACAAGCTATCACCAGACTGCACTTGCTGTTCCTTGTGCCGGCGGTGAGAACAATAAGCAAACAATATATTCTAATGTTTTAGCCAAAGTGCAAAGGACAGATGTTCTGGAGAAACAACAAGAAAATGCAGACTGGGCATCTATTTCATAATAGGATTTAAATTAAACTGGTAGTTTTGCCAACGAGACAACTTTTGCTAAATACCTACTAGACAATGAGCTTGCAGCATTAAAAGCAACTGATCAAAGTTTCTGATAGCCAGTGATACAATACTATACCACTACACTCATTTTTTTTATAAGAAACTAAGGTCCGGGGCTGGTAGGCAGTTTCTTAAATTTTTGGGCCATTTTACTACCACAAGTTTCTTACGTGTTTCTTATATTTTTATTGCCGGAAGTTTAGAGCTGATTTCGTCTTGTCTAAAGGGCTCCCAAACTACTTAGTAAAAACTCAAAACGAGTAAATAACATGATTCGCACTCAAAATAATGTCCAAACAGTTGCTTTAACTGCACAATGTCAAAATAGTTTTGAGTGTGATAGGAAAATTAAAACTGAAAATTGCAGAAGTTTCTTAGCTTTTTTCAATTCAGGTAGGGTTGTTTCTTAGCTTTCGAAAAATTGAGCCTACCGTTTCTTATAAGCGGTTTCTTATATAAAAAAATGAGTGTACCACAATACTATATCCCTCAGAGGCTTTTTAACTGGCATTTTTATCATCTTGTCCTTCTTGCTGTTGCTTCACATGATCATACTCATCCCAAAGATGTTCAAATTCTTTCATATATGGCTCTACGATTGGTGGGTAATTTGTGATGAGGACATTTTCTTTGTTGCCATAAACAGCCTGGTTTGTCCAATTAAACGAGCCATTCACCAAAGTTTCCCTGTCAATAATGATAAACTTATTGTGCATTAAGAAAGAACTCTTGTCACTTCGTACTTGAATCCCTGCTGCCCTGAAATTCATCGTTTGTGACATGACCAAATCCATTTTTTCTGCATCTGTTATCACACGAACTATCACCCCTTTTGCATGCATTTGCAAGACAACATTAGCGAGTTGCGGCGATGAGATCGTAAACATGCAAATATCGAGACTTTTTTGGGCATCTTTCAAGCTCATCTTCAAAGTTTCAATCGTCGATTTCACCCCTTGGCAAACGCATTCTGGATCGCGACGTGACGAAATTCTGCAACGACATGCGTACGTTTGATCTGGAAAAAACAACACCGATGTCTTGTAATTTGTGTTCAGTTTTGACTCGAGAAGTTCCTTCAAAGATTCTTTCGCTTTTGTGAGAAGGATTGAAGCTGTGATGTATGTTGTACTAGCAGCACAAAGAATTTGAAACGGTGCAGCAATGAAGTTAGACCAATTTGTGGCAGCCATTTTCTTTATCTGCCTCTCTTTGGTTTGGCGCCAAAAATCTTATTTACGACCTAGGAATAGAACTTGTCCCCAGTCTCCCAAGTAATATAATCATTCAGCATTTCTATTGAAATCAGTGACTCTTTTAAGGCTTCTTGCTTGCATTTTATTGTGCTCTTTCTTTGATTTGATGGAAATAGATTTTTGGCACTTTGGTGCCAAAACTCTGTTTCCATCAAATCAAAAGAGTACAGGGAAACAAGGGTCATATACGCAATGATAGCAACCACAACAACCACAACAACATTAAGGTTTCAAGGGATGAGGCAAGGGATTTGGTCTCATGCTTGCCAGCCGAGAGGACGAAAAATGGATGATCAAATATTTTTAAATGGAAATTTCCAGCAATATCCAGCTTGTGATAAACCATACAGCGTACGACTTGGTAGAAGAAATATTATATTTGAAGAAACATTGGATACAACAACATACACAAAGCTTGCTAAAGGTTTTACATCGATTTTACTGAACGATGTTGTCGCAGCGAGATTATTCAATAGCAGAATATCCAACGACAAATCAGCATATTTTCAAATAATCTCCTACCCTTTGACCAATATTAATAAAAAGAAATGCAAAAGAAGAAAAAGAGTGATAACATTTCGTGTCAATGAATCCGATGATGGAGAAAGTAATATGCTGGTTGCAGAAACTTGGGCGAGGACGATTGAATGGCTGCTGAAAGATCCTGAAATTTCACAGGAAGATCTTCAAGGTGTTTGAAATACGCCCTCTCGTTTCTTATTGTTCACAAACTATTTTCAATTAAATGTTGTTTTGAAGTTAAATTAGGGTTTCAAGCGTCGTCGATGAATGTGGCAGGTGCAGCAGGGAGAGGGAGTGTGTATGATATGATGCATTGCAGGGGGTTGTTTAGTGCATCCTGTGACTGACAGGCAAATCAAAATCTGTCATGTGATAGTTATGATACATTTAGATTTGCATGCCTTCATTCAGATTGCAATGCAATGTCTACTTCTCATCATGTCCACATTCATGGATACATTGTTTTGTGCATACAATGTGAGTTTGTGAAAGAAAAATAAAGAGGCTAGAACAATACATGATTGCAGCCAACAAAAACAACTAATTCTGTCAGCAAAATTACTGAATATTATTCTCAGGGGAGCACTTTGCAACTTTCTCTCACTCATTTAGTATAATTTGCTGCAAAGCATGCAGGAGGAAGTTATCCATTTACAAACCAAGCAATGAAGGTGTTGTGGTGCAGTTGTGTAATCCTCTGACTTTGCAGCCAGAATAGTCAGGCGGACAGGGTTCGATACCCGGTAGAGCCCCACCACTTGAGCTTCATGACAAGGGGTCGCAGACTCGATTTAGCTCTTAGCTACTTCTGTGATTCCAGCGCTTGGCGCTAAAAACTGCAACTTCACCTCTCCAAGTATAGATGCACAAGGTCAAAATGTGTGCACAAGGCAGAACAAATGAACCTCCGGGTGGGGGAAAATTGCAAACGATAACACACATAGATTTTGTCATTTTGTTGTTGTTCTTACCAGCCTAGAGATATATACAATCGCGTTTGATATCCCTGGCTGCATTTATGTTGGCTCAAAATAAAAAAAGAGTTTTACCAGATTATGCAGTAAACTTGATATGTTTTGAAGCAAATGCAAGAGGTTCTCTGTGTTCCAGAAATGTTTTAGAAATTATGTCCTCAAACGAATGACACTTATCAAGGAAAGTAAAGATGTGAATTCATTGCTCATTTGAGATATGCTCAAGCATTAGGACAAGAAATTTATTTATTAAATTCTCAGTTGCCTTCTGCCCATTCATATTTTTGTGAAGAGTGGTAAAAATGACAAAAAGCAACCAAAATCTGTGTTTTACAGTGTTTCATTCCCCAGCTTAGCCTGCATTTCTTTCATTCAATATTGAGTGTATATGCTGTGCTGGTTTACCATTAAAATAATGTTTTTCAAGATGATTCTAGTGTTGGAAACATTGCCAAATAATGGGGGGGGCAGAGCTATTGTTTCAGTTAAAAAGCATTGTTTATTTCTATTGTTTTCAAACAAAAGATATTTGCTCTTGCCAACATTGGTAATTGTCAAAATGTCAGCCATTGGTAAATTGCACCCCATGAAAACTTGCTTCCTACCATATTTACATACATACAGATCTAAAAAAGTACATTGTGCAGTTCTAAAGTGTAGATGTTTGCATAATTTTGTGATGATTGGCAACAACTTTTTCTTCATTGAAATATTTAGCATGTACTGTAGCCTCAAAACAATGTTTTAAAAATCTTGAAAGATTTTAACAAAATTTTATATTTTCAGATATTGAGAGATTTCCAAAGAAGAAAAGAATTTTGGTTTTGATCAATCCAAGAAGTGGTAATGGAGCCAGTTTGTCAAAATTCAGGAAATTTGTGGAGCCAGTTTTCAAAGATGCAGGGATTAGTTATCAAGAACTGGTCACAAGTATGAGCTAAAATTGTTTTTTCATTTATATAATAGATATGCTTGATTCTGAAAAGTGTGTCATCAGGCTTTTATTTCTACAGTACAGGCTTTGCGCACATAAGCATGGACAAGATTCCTTTTTTTGTTGTTATATAAAGATATTACGATAAATCTTACATTCTACTATACTTCTCTAATTACTATACACCACTACGGGGACGATACCATGGGGAGCGAAAGACTATGACTACCCCATGGCCAATATGAAAAGACACGCAACGTTAAACTAAATACAACTACACTGTGAACGATTTTAAAACTAATGGATACTTCCTGTCAACTTCCTGTCACCAACTTTCTGATAAGGGTATCGTTTATTTCTGTTATAGAATCTGCACATCAAGCAACTGAAATAGCATATGATCTGAATTTAGAAGAATGGGATGGAATTGCAATATGTTCAGGAGATGGACTTGCTTTTGAGGTATGTGCCCTAGAAATTTATGAATAATCAGATATCTTAAATTATTTCCTACCAATGAGACCTACAGTACAGCTTTTAAGATATCGCCTGTTTTAATGTATGCTGATTTTATTGAAACATAATCTGTTACTTTATCATAACATAACCTATGAGAGGGCTTATTTCTAGGCAGGACTAAAAAACGAAATAGCATGGTAGTGGTGCTACGTGAAGGTTGCTGAAATGCTTAAATTTCACAGGAAGGAAGAAGAGAAAAAAGAAAAAAAAACGGAAGGAAAGGAAAGGAAAGGAAAGGGAAAAGAAGGGAAAGAAATGAAGGAAGGGAAGGGAAGGAAGGGCAAAAGGAGAAAAAGGAAAAGGGATAGAATTGAGCAGTATACAGTTAAAGAAGAAGAAAGTGCATGAGAAGAAAGGAAAGTGCTTATAGCTTGCTACCAGGAAGGAAAATACTTTTCTGAGCCCTGCATTCTAGGATTGCTCATGTTGTACCAAAAGACTTCAGCCTCTAATTGCCACAAACTCTGAAAAGGAATTTATTGTATAAATGCAATGAGACATGTTTGGTGAAGGTGAAGGTGAAGGTGAAAGTGAAGTTGCGTTTTTCAGCGCCAAGCGCTGGGATCACAGAAATAGAGCAGACCTAATCGAGTTCGCAACCCCTTGTCATGACGCTTAAGTGGTGGGGTCCTACCGGGTATCGAACCCACTCCGTCTGACTGTTCTGGCTGCAAAGTCAGAGGATTACACCACTGCGCCACAATGCCTTCTTAACACCTTCTTAATGTTTAAAGGGAGTACAAAGACCAGCAGCCTTTGGAATTCTGGAAGCTGTGCAGAAAAAGTCGCTGACTTCATGCATGTACTCCCTTTAAACCTGTAAAATGAGATATTTGAAGTTTATGTGGATCTTTTTCCTACTTCAAGGTAGTGCAAGGACTAATGCAAAGAACTGATTGGGAAACAGCAATTAAAATGCCAATTGGAATGATACCCACTGGATCTGGTAATGCCTTGTGTGCATCAGTCCTTCATGCAGCCAAGTAAGCAGTTCTTCCTTTTTTTTCTTTTCTTTTTCAGCCAATAAGAAGGCGCTATTTAGAAAGTTCTTGTTGTTGCATACAAAAAACGGTTGATACGGCCTAGAGTTCTCGTATATATGTTGCGATTAGTACCTCAGGAAAACATCATTCTTTGCACTAAAGGTTTGCTTTTCAATGTTTAAGCGCTTTAAATCAAACTTTGAAGCGATTTCGTTGAGTGTACGAGAACTTCCGCTAGTTTAGGCCATTTTGAAAAAGGGAACCCAGTTTTTAAGAATGATGAGTCCCTATCGACCAAATGAAATCAAAGAACGCAGGGAAACAAGGGACGAAAAGGCATGAGTCTAATCCTAATCTGCAAAGGTTCGTTTACACCTAATTCAAATGAAACATAGAAAAGTTCTAGCTTACATGACATGCAAAAGTAAGTAATCTAATTTAAATCGATAAATTTTAATTTTTTTAACTTTGCATCAGTAAAAGCCATTCAATACTTCTTAAACGTTTTACGGAAGAAACATTTAAAACAGTAAATTTCTTAAGATACTTTAGGTCCTAAATTTGTCGATCACAAATACCGCAAAAGCTCTATTAAGCCCCCTGGGGGCTTATTTAGTTTTGGAGACTCCAGAGGTTTTTTTTCAAAATCAAATAACAAGAATTTTATATATTTAGGATAGGTTTTTAGGTCTTTTACCTCATATTTTGCGAAATCAAAGACAATTTTACCAGTCAAATGCACACATTTGACACGGTTTTCATTCCTAAATATTTCAAAATTAACATGCAAACTTTGTCTTGCTAAATAAATGGAAAATCTTTGGTAACCTCTGGCATGTGATACAAGTGGGAGGGGGAGAGAGAGGGGGAGGGGAGCGAACGTGTGAAAGAGGACTTACCGGTGAGCCTCTTGAAAATCAACCACTAGGCTGAAGAATCACCCTCCTTTAAATATATAAAAAATAATTTTTAACTTTGGCTTAGAAGGGACTTATAGAGAAGGGGCTTATTAAGTAGGGGCATAACTAGAGCTTTTACGGTAAAGATACGACAAAAACATTAAGCGTAATACCAGAAATATTTTATTTCAGAGATATGTTTGATATCGTATCAGCAGCATTCCAAGTTGTTCGGGGAAAACCTCATCCTATTGATTTGTGTTCAATGCAGAACGATAACCGAAGACTTTTCTCCTTTCTATCATTAACTTGGGGCATCATAGCTGATATTGATATTGAGTCAGAACGATTCCGGATGCTAGGAAACGCTCGGTTTACAGTTGGGGCAATGACGCGTGTTATCGCGCTAAGGCTCTACGGTGGCAGATTATCGTTTTTACCCATCCCGGACGAAGAAAGAACCGAACTGAAAACCGAAGCTTGTGACATGAAGGATACTGCATCGGAAAAGAGCACTGATATTGTGGAGACGCCATTCCTAGCAGCGACACCGGCAAGTGGAGCAAGTATTTCTGGAGATTCGGGTGCTTATAGCAAGCTGGAGGAAGATGTGAGGTACGACGGAGCGGAAGAAAATTATGGGACTCAAACTGAGGCTCGAGATCACAGCTTCGACACCAGAGATGTTAGGCCTAAAAGCCAAGAAGTTTTCAGCAAGCGTGGAAGCTTGAATTCTTCAACAACCAAATACGCGCAAGTTGAAAATGATTTTGAAAATGCATCACCAATTGAGGAGGAATCACAAAGGAACCCAGCGAAACAAAAACGAGGTTTCAGTACAAATGATATTGGGAAATACAGTACGATGGTAAATAGGCCTAGCCAAAGTGAAGAGGAGCCCAGCAATTCACGGCCTGTTCTAGGACCTGAAGACTCGCTGCTCCCATCAATGGAGGAGGCCTTATCAGGGGACTGGGTCTCAGTCGATGGTGAATTTGTAACCGTTTTGGTAATGATGATATCACATTTAGGCTCAGATCTTCTCTCGTGCCCAGGCCTCGGGCTTGGCGATGGTGTCATGTGGTTGCTGTTTATCAAAAGGGGAATCTCCAAAAAGTCGTTGGTTGATATTTTAACCAAAATGGAATCTGGGGAACATGTGAAGAATAGGGATCTGGAGATTCGACAGATTCGAGCGTTTCGACTTGAGCCTAAATTCGAAAGAACTGGGTACATTGCTGTTGATGGGGAACTTGTGAACTATGAACGCATACAAGGGCAAATTCATAAAGGACTCGGAAGAGTTCTTTTAGCTAGTTAGGAATCTAATTTATAGCATAAGCTCAGAATTTTGAAAGAAATGTGGAGTGAATGCCTGTTACACCTTTTGTTTGGTTTTATTTGATAGATGAATACTAGAAATTTGTAAGAAGATAGAGGCAAAGAAACAAGTCTTTAAATCAGCACACTAAGGCCTTTCGAACTTGCTTTCTCTTCAGAGTGTGACTAACATTTGACAGTGAAATCTATCGTAACGATTTATGTACAAGCTGTCAGCTGTAAGACGATTTTTAATGTTTCCTGTTCGTTGATTCCATTAAGTTTTTGGTTCTTCTTGCCGCATAAGTAAACGACATCGTAAACACATTTACGAATGCGGAGAAATGAACAAAAACTTCATGGAACCGTTCTTTAAAGGGTCTGTTTTATCCAGCATTCCTTGCACGTGCCGTCTCTTGGTTTCCTTTGTTGTCCGCCATTTTCATTAAAGCCTACGCTTTTTCGCATTGACGGATCCTAAAATCAAAGTCGGACATAGCCTACTCAATAGCTTCTTTATCAATCACCGAACAGGAAACGTGAACATAGTTTTACAGCTTCTACATAAATCGTTACGGTAGATTTCACTTTCAAATGTTAGTCACACTCTGAAGAGAACATAAGTTCGAAAGGCCTTGAGTGTGCTGGATTTAAAGACTTGTTTCTTTGCCTCCATGTTCTTACAAATTTTTATTTGGTTTGAATGGCTTGCACGGAACTAAAACGTTTGCTTGAATTCTTTTCATAGCAGGCCCATAGGATTTCATTTCATTTTTCAGTTAAAATTCTTCACACACAAAATTCCTTCAGATAGCAAACTCAATACTAAAAAGAAAACAAGTATCTAAATAAATAGATATCCGAGATGAGAGAAAACGTGAAACGTGAAGGTGTGTTTAAAATAATGGTTTTAATAGGAATGTATGAAATTACCAAAGTATAACATAAATATCATAATTACATTAATATATCGTATGCAGTTAAAGCTAAAATTATGTACGGTAGGCTGTGTGCGTAGCAGCTGCTCTTCCAGGAAGTCATGTTTTAAGTTGATTTCAGCTCGTAATAACCTTTTCATTGCTTGTTGAATCAAATAAGTTGTGGAGCCTGTGATATTAATTGGAATATTGTTCCAAACTTTCAAAGCCGAATGATGAAAGCCTTTCTTGACCTATTCAAGATTATTTCTTGGGATTTGTAGATCCCTGCAATTCCTCATTCTGTAATTGGAGTACTAGATCTTATAATGTTATTTATCCCAAAGGCTTTCGGGGCGTGTGTCATAACTGATCGAACAATTACGAATTAGATGTAGTTTTCTCTATCATTTTAAGAACAGCCATCCACCAATCAGTAGCTCCTTCTTACAGCTGTTCATAAAGACAAATGCTGCAATTTTGAAAATAATGGAGAAATAAAAAAGGCCACGCCACGGTAGAAGTACATTAAGTATGCTATGGTTATACCATACGGTTTAACGTGATCTGAGTCGTCAGACTATTTACTTGTAAAAAGACCCGATCGGAGTAGGTTTGTTTTCATGCAATTCAAGTCCAGTTATCATTCTCTTGATAGAGCATGTTTTGATTTCTTGAAAGGACAAGTCCGGGGTTTCTACAATTAATGTCAAAAGGCAACCTTACTAACTGCTCAACACCAATTATGAGTTCTTTTCTTTCCAAGTTTTGAGATCTCTTTCTGTTGTAAATTCATACACCATTTTTCGTAAGTTAGGTGCCATTTTGTAACAGTACGCGATAAGGCTAGCCTCGGTTTGGAGGGTCGATTGTGACGTCGGAAGGTACTTGAGAGTTTTGCGGGAAAACAGCCTCGTTCAAGTCGAAGGCGAAGTGAGCGTAATGACGTCATAAATAATGACGTCATTTCGCTCATTTCACAAATTGAAATGCGCAATTTCGCAGAGAAAAAAGAGAGAAGGTTGATAAAAAGTACTACACACCATTCACAACATTGTAATCTTTCATTTTATCAACACCCTGGACTTGTCCTTTAACATATTTCGTGCCATTAAAACAAGTGCAATGAATGCAAAAAGTACAATAATTCTAAAAATTCCCAAGAATATGGTCACATGACTTGCAATCGGCAAAACAAACCTTAGCCGATTTTGGTAAATATATCCTCGCTCGATTTTGGCACAAAGTGCTTACTGTGACAAGAATTTTCGATCCGACTGTAATAGGATTGCTCATAACTAATATTTTTTCATTCATCATTAACGCATATAAAGACGTTTTGATATACACTTACCTCACATAAGTATTGCACCACCTTACCCAAAATGGCGCCCAAAAGTGTCTTTCAGCCCAATCAACAAAATTTGCATAACAAAAGCATCAGCATTTAAAGGTTTCTCTGCGGGGTGTTTTGGCCGGAAAATAATTGTTAATTCGTTTGCTTTTCATTCTTAAGTAAAATGAAACGTCAGTTTGTTGATTTCTTTGATAAATTAGCAAAAATCTCCGGACAACGCTGCACAAGATTTTGGGAGCTTAGCTGGAGGAGCAGGCCAAAACAAAATGAGAAACGGATAGATATCTGGGGGCAAAGATAACAACATTTTAGCGTTTTCAAATTAGGATTCTACAAACTTTATCGCTATGACAAAAGTTTTCCGTGAGGAAGGCAAGAAGGATAAACACAAAGGGAAGACGGAAAGAAACCATTCCAAGGTAAGAATATCCTTGATATCATTTTTATCGCATTAAAATGAATTTTGCTTCCTGGAAGACTTTAGGCAGGTGGTTGACACTTAAATATGTGGATTTTGATGTGCTTAACGACATCGCTACGGTTTAATTTAGTTTGAAGGTAATTTGAAATTTAGCAAGTGACTGGAGCGTGTTTTCTTAAACCTGACTCCTTCTTAGACAAATTTAACTTCAGTTGCATTGAATGATGGCTTTATTATTTATTTGAATTTTCTTCTTTTGTCACATTTGAGTGGAAAACTTTTATCATGGTGATAAATGTTGTTAAATCCCAATTTGAAAACACTAAAATGTTGTTATCTTTGCCCCCAGATATCTATCCGTTTCTCATTTTGTTTTGGCCTACTCCTCCAGCTACGCTCCCAAAATCTTGTGCAGCGTTGTCCGGAGATTTTTGCTAATTTATCAAAGAAATCAACAAACTAACGTTTCATTTTACTTATGAATGAAAAGCAAACGAATTAATAATTATATTCCGGCCAAAACACCCGGTAGAGAAACCTTTAAATGCTGATGCTTTTGTTATGCAAATTTTGTTGATTGGCCTGAAAGACACTTTTGGGTGCCATTTTGTGTTAGGTGGTGCAATACTTATGTGAGGTAAGTGTATAGTAACTTTTAGCGAATATAATTAATCTAACCTCGTTTACGTTTTAAGTCTCATTTCTGTGTCACTCATTTCTCTTAATGGATGCATTATTCTGTAAAAAATTGCAGGAGATTCCTTTGATGAATTCACAATAAAACGCTTTGGTGGAATCAATCTGGGTGAATGCATTGTTGCAAAATGATACAGGATTAAATAATCGATATAGAATAAGTGAACAAACAAAGATTACATATGTAAGCAACAAGGACCGATTTTGTAAGACAATAGCATCAGTTGCTTTTGATTGACACTGCAATTCAAAGCAATTAGCGACTGCAGACAAAGGAAATTCTCTCAACTATAAATTCAAAACAAACAAAAGCCGCAAAAGTTTCTGTGAAACCCAGGTAGCTTGCGCGCTCGTTGTGCATTCCAAAACTTGTTTTTAAGAGTAAATATGAACCTGTATCGAAAGAAGAAGGATTTATCAGAACATCTACCACGGGCATTTTATTTGTTTGGTTCAGAAGTAGATTGGGAGGCAATCCTCTCACCTCTTTAGGTGTAATTAAAACACTTACTGCTTAGCTTCTGAACCAAAGAAATGAAATGCCCGAGGTAGATGTGTACACATATCCTTCTGCTTTCGATATATGCTCATATTTTCTTTTAAAAACAATTTCTGGAAGGCACAACGAGCGCGCTAGCTACCTGAATTTCAGAGAAACGTTTGCGGCTTTGTTTGTTGTGAATTTTTGGTTGCGGGAATTTTCTTTGTCTGCGATCGCTAATCGCTTTGAATTGCGGTGTCAATCAAAACCAACTCGTGCTATTGTCTTAACAAATCTGTGCTTGTTTGCCTTACCATCAATGTGTTTAACATGTAAGGATAAATGTGGCCGCATCCGGAGCTGTAGCAACGTGCTGTTGTAGTAATTTATTTTAAAGTGGGCTGATAAGGTTTCTAGCTATTTAAAGCTAATTTAGGCCCACTATGCATGCCGCATCCAGGCATGAGACCCATAGTTTAACGTCCCTTCCGAAGGACGGCGCGAGGTGAATTGCGAGGTCAGGCCTCAGAGGTAACCCATCCTCTGAACCAAGCTATATTCATCCGGCAAGAAATTAGGCCAACTTTACAAAATAGGGCTGCCATACATGCCCGTTGCTCAAGTGCATTCAATACTGTGGAAATATTACTTAATCATAAGAAAAAGAGTCAATAAGTGTCATTAAGTTATCTGCAGAAAGCAGAACGGTTAAAAACCACGTAGAAAGCATGCAAAAACGAGATAAATTTCTGTGCGATGTTTTTTCATTTCTAATTACTAAAAGCAAAGCAATCACTCGTTGGACATATGACACGTCTACTGAAAGTTAGTTACAATACTATATCAATCCGAATTCAGAAATTGTGTATATTAAATAGCTTTCCTTGTTCACATCAAAACAACACCATGCTCCACAAGGAAATAAACTCCATGCAACTACCAATTTAATGTTCTTAAAAAACACATATCGAGAAAATGCATGCTACTCCAACTTTTGCAATTCAGGGATTCTTTTGATGGAAATCGACTAGGGTAGGCCTTTCATTTGTCTTCATAAAGAGTGACTATCTATCTGTCCTTTGAAAAGAGAAGAAAAATAGACAAATACAACCTACTTGGTTATATGAGAAGCACTTCTTTCTCGATTCTTCCAGGGGAATTGACGTAGATAAGCTAGAGTTTTTACCCCATATATTCGCTAATTTCAACTATATTACTACAGTATAAACTGTAAGGGCCATGATCTAGATCATTGCCAAACAAGAATAATTAAACCTGGCTTAGAAAGTGCGACTACTTAAGTAGATACGACGATATACACTAGGAAAGTGCTGGCTAGGAAAGTGATCAAGGCTGGCATATCCATATACTAGCAGGGCCTCCGACGACGGGGGGTCCGGGGGGGCCATGGCCCCCCCCACTTTTTTGCAAATTATGCCTTTCAGAAATTGTTTATAAGGGCAGGCGATAAAAGACATAAAATGATATATATGTGTAAACGTTTGGCCCCCTCACTTTTCTGATCTCGTCGGAGGCCCTGACTAGCATGAATTAATGGCACTCCCTGTCAGATCCTGTGTTTGTAAGCCAAGTTGACAGTACCCTGGGGGTCTGTAACACAGACTAGATTAACAGTAATCAAGTTTTTTCCCCATCCATATCAAATATTTACAATAAATCTTACTTTCTACTGTACTTATCTAATTACTATTCAACACCAGAGGGACGATACCAAGGGGAGCGAAAGTAATCAAATTGCAAAAGCATAGGAAGGAAGCAGGGGGCAGTTAGTCTACTAAAAGTACTTCAAGACTAGCTATTTCTTCTTATTCACAAGAAGCAGAGCATGCATGCATTCCCGACTTCTTACAACACTTCCATATTTACAATGAACAAATGCAGATACTATCCGAATAACACCGTCTCCTCGCTCCTGAGTGGATGACTTTTAGAATATTTACAAACCATGCGCTTTGCCATAGCAACTACTGGAATCGCGTGCAATGGTATACGAGAAGTATAGTGCAATGGTACACGAGAAGTAGGGTCGACTGGCGAGAAAGCACACTAAGTCAAAATAGGAGTCTGTTAAGACGACATAGCTCAAAATTAATTAGCAAAGACAAACCCCAAGGCTACGATAAAAACAGAAATCAATAAGACAGTCCATGGTTTCTCATTTGGAGCATCATTTCCTTGTTTACCTGCAACAAGAAGAAAAAGTAATCGTTTATATTTTTAAATTTTAAACATGTGAACTACTAGCCAATGAGCAGCAAAAATGTTCATAGCCAAACAAAGACCTTTGTCTCTTCTAATAGTATTGAGGTTTCAAACTCTAAGTTGAAGCTAATATGATGCACAAAACATCAAAGACAATCAAGCGTAGAGTTACTTAGCGCCATCCACACAAATGGAGCATAATCTTCTTGAGACAAGTACATATGCAAAAGCTAAGCATACTCCATTTGGAATAAATCCCCCCTCCTTACAGATTTAAAACCTTGAGCAAACAAAATTTTCTGTTTTAGCGAGGCAGTGGCACAAAGCATAAATCACTATAATGGTACGCCAGTGGCGCTGCAGCTGCACGGCACGGTGAACACTTTCTATCGGCTCTCTTATTGACTAATTTCAAAATAACACACTGTATTTTATAAAGTAAATTTCAAAGAAAGACTTCCAGCGTTGAATCTATTCTTCTGGCCCCTTAAAAGGGTTAACTTACATATAACTTACATAAGACAACATTGTCTACCCTTTAACTAGCTGTTAACAAAGTTACGTGAGTACAGCTCAGAAGAGTAGTGTAAGAGGTAAGACAGTTCTAGTAAATTTCAAAAAAGGGTTTCAACGTTTTATCTAGATTTGTTCTGCCTCTTTAAAAGTGCTAACTTTCTCGTTTATCTATCAGACAACACTGTCTACCTTTTAAAAATGTAGAGAAAATTTTAATATGGCATTAGAACCCTTTCTTTCAGACATTAGTTGATTTTGAAATTGCTGGGGCAAATAGAAGTGCTGTTTTTGAAGCAACCACACATTTTGCCTTTCCTCTGCCACTGATCAGTAACCACTTGTCAGATTGACTCAAACAAGGTCTCAAACTCAAAGTTGAAGCCTGACCTATGCAAATTTGTAAAAAGTGAGTCAATTAAAGCTACAAGTCCTCGACAGCAGTCACACAAACGGGCACGATATTTTTGGGCATAGGCGTAGGAGGCATAGGGGCTGGTAGGGCTGCAGCCTCCTTAATCAGGTACAGTTTATTGTCTTTCATGCTCCAATCGGACAGTTTTATCTCAATGAAACCATAATATTTGGGCAAGATAAATAATATATCCCCCGAAGCGTTGGAAATCCCCTACGCCCATCTTTTTGGGATACTCCGTAGTCTATCATATCAATTGCACAAAAGCAATGAAACTAAACTTACTGAAACTACAGTCTCCATTGACACAAGTAGGACAATCTTTATCTCGTGTTAAATTTCTAGCATAAACATCAGATGGGCAATACATGACGTTAGCGTGATTGCAAGTACGGTTTTCTTGATATTTTGTTGGTGAAGCTAATCCACCACAGCACATTGCCTTGCAGTTTTGGTTTACCCAAGCATTCCATGCTAAAATAAACAAGAACATTTAATGAAAATGAGCTTTAACAGACATTTCGGCTTCAAAATAATGCCATAACGAACGGCTTTTGGGCTATGAGCTTTAACAGGCATCTCGGCTTCAAAATAAAGGCATAACAAACGGGTTTTAGGCCTGCTGGGTCTGAGCAACTACTGAAGACCCCTGAGCTGTAGGGGCCCCGTTGGGTCCTCTTACACCAATTACGTATTCGTAGTTAATGCAGTTTATAGGCTCATGGACGATCAAGCTTCAGTGTGAGCATACAATTCAATTCAATTAGAAAGTGTATAAGTTGTCGTTGTTGTTCTCGTTCCTGCGATAACTGGGGCCATGTAGTGTGTCTAGAGGACACTTAGAGTTTCACCAAAGCAGTATAATTAATATACTAATCTTTAGAAAAATGTAATTTGGAAGACTTCCAGTGAATTGAAGAACGCTATCACTTCAAGCTTAGTTTGCTAAAAGATGCTGTAAATTACAATCTTGTGAAAAAGAACATTCTCTGCAGAACATGAAAACTTTCAGTAGATGACTTAACACAACACCATTTCTGCCAGTACATTAAAGCTCTGTCTACAAACATTTCCCATGCAATCTTTTGCTGCATTCAATAGACCGTTTAGCTATTCTACAAAAGTGCCTTGAAAAATTTCTGGATAGTTCCCTATTGTTCTGCAGTTCATTTAAAAAGGTACCACTAATATGGCACATCCCGTTCCACCAACGTACTAAGATTCCCTCCTCTGGGCAGCATAGGCTCAAAATCTTTACTGATACAAACGTTGGTATAAAATTCTATGACCCAATTCTTTGAATTGATTGGCTTGACTTTAAAGAAACTTTAGCTACTTGGGTATAATTCTACCGTTGGACTTTCCTGAAA
>REGL01000365.1:154541-169671 GCA_004194395.1 Aurelia aurita complex sp. Pacific | reverse complement strand
CCCCCCCCCCCTCCCCCTCTCCTGCCTACTTGCATTTGTACTTGATGTGTACCGGATTTCTCATTAGCATCAGTGACTGAGTTAAATGCTAACTATACTTGCTCACTGCATTGATTTTGTACGGAGAACGGGGTGTGGAAATTTGCCAAACTGTACTCTGCTAACCAGAGCTGCCATGACCCTGATACCGTGCCTGTGGAGGAGCGTATGTTGCTGTTGCTGTTTCTGATTGGGACTTGACACCAACAAATTGCATGGATGGAGTGAAAATTTCGGGATCATTTGAAGGCTGCACAATCATATGGAAACAGGCATCATTTGGAAGTCGTAAAAAGTGTAAAGGAAACCATTTGCAGACCTGAAAACTCGCGAAGCACTGCTACATGTCGCTGAAATAGACCGTGATGCCATGATGTCGGGACCGTGATGACGTACTGAAATGGACCGTGATGCCAGATGTCGTACTTAAAGAGCTATTGTCGCCCAGGGACCATTGCGGGCACGCTGCAATTTCAGACTGTCTGAAAATCAATTTTGGTTGAAAACGAAAGTAAAACGTTTCTACCAATTCAACTATTGCAGTATGGATCCATGTTTGTGAATTAGCCAATTTTGATTTTCAGACAGTCCCAAATAGCAACGTGCCCGCAAAGGACTCTGGGGGACAGTAGCTGTTAATAAACAGAACGGTAAAAGTGATGCCTACATAATGAATATTTCAATATTCATGCCTAACGCCTCTCAGATAATGGAATAATACAGCTTTAAATTCAAAATAACAATAAAAATAATTTACTGGTTGTCTCAAAAAATTGTGTGTCCGTTTGTGTGTCCGCTGTGAAGAAGCTGTAATCTTAATTGTTTCAGTTTTTACACAATGACATAGATCAGGCTTCAACTTAGAGTTGGAGACCTCGTTTGAGTCAATCTGACAAGTGGTTGCTGATTTATGGCAGATGAAAGGCAAAATAACTGGTTGCTTCAAAAACAGCACTCATATTGCTGTCCAGCAATGTCAAAATTGAATATATAGTTTCAAAGAAAGGGTTCTAGCGTTGCATTTAAATTTTTGCTGTTTGAAAGGGATAACGGTGTTGTTTATCTAGAAGACAACTCTTTTACGAACGTAGAGAAAACTCGTTTATGACGCTAGATCTTATTCTGTCAAACATTACTTGACTTTAACATTGCTGGAGTCTGGAGGACGTAACAATTTCTCTGGGACATCTAGTGTCTTAGTTTCTTCATCTTTAGTTACATCGTAGACCTAACATAAAGCTTAAGTCTCGTGTAAAGATATTTTATCATGCAGAAAGTTAAAACATGAATAAAATATGAAAGGGCAGTGCAGTAAAGCCTTTCCCCAAGAGACGTCGTCCAGCTCCCGCAATTTCTTTGTTTTCGAAGAAATTCTGGAAAGAACATTCACAAATTTCTTCGGCCGCAGTTGCATATCTTTTGTTGTGTAATAAATGATTGTGAAGTCATTCTAGGTCACACTGGGTTTTTGTTAACTCATCATTGTGTGAAATTATAAGTTAGTCCCTAAAAGAAAACCGACTTTGATAGATTTATTTGTGAGGTTCCCAGGCCTTTTGTCTTTTCGATGCGCAGCTGGGGTGCTCAATCACAACAATAACATTTTGGTCACGGGTAGAAATTGCGGAGAGAAGATTAAAGAATCATAGAAAGCGATTTTCAAATACCATTGAAGGATACGGTCAGAGATGAAGACAATTTTCCTCAATTTTCTTCAGTTTAGGAGTATTGCCTTCCCGTTTCGACTCCCAAGACCTTTAGTTCCCAGTGTACGTTATATTTACTGGGAGTGGGAATCCAGTAAATCCAGTAAATGTGTTGCCTTTTTAGCAAAGCTGTTTCGTCATAGTGATTAGCCTCCGTGCAGACTCTACTTTCCACTGCAAAGGAGAGCTTGTGAGGATCTTCAACGGCCACGGCCAAGTTCCTCAACGGCTCTCCTTCGCAGCAGAAAGGTAAAGTCTGCACGCAGGCTACATAGTGAGAAACTTTCTAAAATTATTCATACACGTTTTTTTTTTATAAGAAACTGGTTTATAAGAAACTAGTACTACGATGACCAAAAATTTAAGAAACTCTAGTACTACGCTCAAGAACGGTTAAGAAACTCTAAAACTTTATTTCTGTATGTCTCTCTTATTCTATGTCTCTCTAACAAAGGTACATTCGTCTTTTCTTGACTTTTAACTGCAAAATTGGTACATTTTTGCCTTGATGTNTTTCTTTTCGGCAGTGAATATATGCATAAAAATCTGAAATATTATTGCCCCCCCCCCCCCCCTCCCCCTCTCCTGCCTACTTGCATTTGTACTTGATGTGTACCGGATTTCTCATTAGCATCAGTGACTGAGTTAAATGCTAACTATACTTGCTCACTGCATTGATTTTGTACGGAGAACAGAGTGTGGAAATTTGCCAAACTGTACTCTGCTAACCAGAGCTGCCATGACCCTGATAGCGTGCCTGTGGGGGAGCGTATGTTGCTGTTGCTGTTCTAATTGGGACTTGACACCAACAAATTGCATGGATGGAGTGAAAATTTCGGGATCATTTGAAGGCTGCACAATCATATGGAAACAGGCATCATTTGGAAGTCGTAAAAAGTGTAAAGGAAACAATTTGCAGACCTGAAAACTCGCGAAGCACTGCTACATGTCGCTGAAATAGACCGTGATGCCATGATGTCGGGACCGTGATGACGTACTGAAATGGACCGTGATGCCAGATGTCGTACTTAAAGAGCTATTGTCGCCCAGGGACCATTGCGGGCACGCTGCAATTTCAGACTGTCTGAAAATCAATTTTGGTTGAAACAAGCATAGGGCTCAAATCTTTTAAAAGGTCGGTGTAAAATTCCATTGCAGTTTTCTTTGAAATAAATGCCTTGGAAGGAGCTTGGGGTTTTTTGCTGTAAATCTGCCGTGGCAATTTATTGATATCTTGATTAGTTTCAATATGGCGGCATTTATTAAATTTGAGGCTATGATGTCATCAAATTTCTAAATCCTAATCTAGAAAAGCTACAGATTTCTACTTGCCACCATCTTGTAAACCTTCATAAACTATGGTTTCTTTGAAGGTTATATAATGTTTCCTCCAGTACTTTAGGATTTACGATTGTTTAAACTTTTTCAAAATTGTCCATGCATTTTTTTTGAATAATGAAATTGTAGCCATTTTGAAAAAAATCAAGATATCAAAAATTTTCCACGGCAGATTTACAGCAAAGTACCATAAGTTTCTTTCAAGCCATCCAATTCAAAGAAAACTGCAAAAGAATTTTACACCGGCCTTTTTAAAGATTTGAAAGATTTGAGCCCTATGCTCGAAAGTAAAACTTTTCTACCAATTCAACTATTGCAGTATGGATCCATGTTTGTGAATCAGCCAATTTTGATTTTCAGACAGTCCCAAATAGCAACGTGCCCGCAAAGGACTCTGGGGGACAGTAGCTGTTAATAAACAGAACGGTAAAAGTGATGCCTACATAATGAATATTTCAATATTCATGCCTAACGCCTCTCAGATAATTGAATAATACAGCTTTAAATTCAAAATAACAATAAAAATAATTTACTGGTTGTCCCAAAAAATTGTGTGTCCGTTTGTGTGTCCGCTGTGAAGAAGCTGTAGTCTTAATTGTTTCAGTTTTTACACAGTGACATAGATCAGGCTTCAACTTAGAGTTGGAGACCTCGTTTGAATCAATCTGACAAATGGTTGCTGATTTATGGCACGAGAAAGTAAAAATCAGTATTTGCTTCAAAAACAGAACTTCTATTGTTCTTCAGCACTGTCAAAATTGAATATCTTTTCAAAGAAAGGGTTCTAGCGTTGCATTTAAATTTTTGCCGTTTGAAAGGGATAACGGTGTTGTTTATCTAGAAGACAACTCTTTTACGAACGTAGAGAAAACTCGTTTATGACGCTAGAACTTATTCTGTCAAACATTACTTGACTTTAACATTGCTGGAGTCTGGAGGACGTAACAATTTCTCTGGGACATCCCGTGTCTTAGTTTCTTCATCTTTAGTTACATCGTAAACCTAACATAAAGCTTAAAGTAAATGAACGGAGATATAGCGACATAATCTAAACATAGCACAAAAGAACGGCAGGCACCATTAATCTTCCTTTTGTTTTCATCGATCAAGAACATCAAATACAATAGGTTATATTTAGATGGACCCAGTCCCCCTAGCTAAGTTGCTTTTTAACCCAGTTGATTTACTTTAAGTCTCGTGTAAAGATCTTTTATCATGCAGAAAGTTAAAACATGAATAAAATATGAAAGGGCAGTGCAGTAAAGCCCTTCCCCAAGAGAAGTCGTCCAGCTCCCGCAATTTCTTTGTTTTCGAAGAAATTCTGGAAAGAACATTCACAAATTTCTTCGGCCGCAGTTGCATATCTTTTGTTGTGTAATAAATGATTGTGGAGTAATTCTAGGTCACACTGGGTTTTTGTTAACTCATTATTGTGTGAAATTATAAGTTAGTCGCTAAAGAAAAACCGACTTTGATAGATTTATCTGTGAGGTTCCCAGGCCTTTTGTCTTTTAGATGCGCAGCTGGGGTGCTCAATCACAACAATAACATTTTGGTCACGGGTAGAAATTGCGGAGAGAAGATTAAAGAATCATAGAAAGCGATTTTCAAATGACCATTGAAGGATACGGTCAGAGATGAAGACAATTTTCCTCAGTTTAGGAGTATTGCCTTCCCGTTTCGAGTCCCAATACTTTAGTTTCAGTGTACGTTTTATTTACTGGAAGTGGGAATCCAGTAAATCCAGTAAATGTGTCAGGCTGGTAAATGTGTTACCTTTTTAGCAAAGCTGTTTCGTCATAGTGATTAGCCTGCGTGCAGACTTTACTTTCCACTGCAAAGGAGAGCTTGTGAGGATCTTCAGCGGCCACGGCCAAGTTCCTCAACGGCTCTCCTTCGCAGCAGAAAGGTAAAGTCTGCACACAGGCTACATAGTGAGAAACTTTCTAAAATTATTCATACTGTAATAGGGGTGGCACCCGAGCGGTCTAGCCAAGAAAGTCAATCAGTAAAGACAACAACTGATAGTATTCATTCTTTTCTTTCATATTTTCTTTGAGTATTTCGTTGAACGTATATCTAGAGAGAGTTATCACTGTCACCAAATGTGAACTGATGTGTGGTTCGGCGAGGTGACTTGCGTCACTGCCATTGAACCTTGAATCCCTCGTTACTCTCCAAGCAAACATGCTTATAATGCTACACAAACAATAGTTGCTTCGTGATTCTCACAACAAAGGATCTGATTAGTTGATGCATGATCTTAATTTTTTTTTTTTTTTTTTTTTTTTTTGCCGAGCGGTCTAGCCAAGAATGTCAATCAGTAAAGACAACAACTGATAGTATTCATTCTTTTCTTTCATATTTTCTTTGAGTATTTCGTTGAACGTATATCTAGAGAGAGTTATCACTGTCACCAAATGTGAACTGATGTGTGGTTCGGCGAGGTGATGACTTGCGTCACTGCCATTGAACCTTGAATCCCTCGTTACTCTCCAAGCAAACATGCTTATAATGCTACACAAACAATAGTTGCTTCGTGATTCTCACAACAAAGGATCTGATTAGTTGATGCATGATCTTAATGTGTCAAATATAGCAAGAAACAATAACTATTCGGCAACAATACTGAAAGATTCTACAGATCTAATGCGATTTAATATCTAATGTATTTCAAATGCGTAATTGGGAATTGGGAATCTCCAATATGATTGGCTGAATGAGCTGACGTGCATGATTACGAAACAGGAACCAGTTATGACATCACATGGTTCCTGTGGGGGAGTATCCTCGTGACTGCCACTAGAATATGCTGACAGACAGGTAGACAGCAATTCCTAGCTAATTGCAACTTAGGCCCATCTCACAGTTCCCTAAATACACATACTATTTACTTTGTATCCGTGGCTGATTTGTAAACTTTAGTCCAGTGTTTTTGTGTGTTTGCGTTTGCCTTGAACGCTTGAACGGTAGTTTTTATTTGCTTGAAGGCGTATGATTTAAAGTCGATTTTCCAAACGACTTTTTTCTTTGTTACATTTTGTCATTTTCAAGAACTGTTTCTGGTGGTCTTGTGAAATTGTTTGGCCGTGGGAAATTAGCAAACTTGAGTCCAGTCATTTTTGCTGGTTGGCATTAAATTGTCTTCTTTACTGCTTCAAGGCATGTGATGTAAAATTTATTTTCTGTGGTACTGACTGTATTTGCAAAATCAGTGATCTTTCGCTAACTTTGTTTGAGGGATTACTTATGTTGTTTTGTTTGTTTACTCATATGTTGTTTTCTTTAAAGTTTGTTTGCTTCAAATACTGTTGTACTGATGAGTATGTTTGCAGTGCCTTGTCGCTAGTTTATGATTTAGGTTGCTATGCAAACATTAGCCGCTTACTCCTTGGTTATTATCAATATTTTCATANTGCTGGTTGGCATTAAATTGTCTTCTTTACTGCTTCAAGGCATGTGATGTAAAATTTATTTTCTGTGGTACTGACTGTATTTGCAAAATCAGTGATCTTTCGCTAACTTTGTTTGAGGGATTACTTATGTTGTTTTGTTTGTTTACTCATATGTTGTTTTCTTTAAAGTTTGTTTGCTTCAAATACTGTTGTACTGATGAGTATGTTTGCAGTGCCTTGTCGCTAGTTTATGATTTAGGTTGCTATGCAAACATTAGCCGCTTACTCCTTGGTTATTATCAATATTTTCATAATAAGAACAACGTTGCTAGGGTCCAGGCCTCCTACATTACGTCAAATAGGCTTACAGCCTGCCCCTCCCCCTGAAGCCGTTCTTTTCATGGACGCCGTAGTCTTGATAGAATGTTATGGTGGCCGTTTGGGATTTCTGTTTCTTGCAGACCTTTGATAATTTGACGTTTGGAAATTTGTTGCCATTGCTGAGTAACTTATGTTCGCTGGAAATTGAATCTAATGTAATGCAGATAATGATAGCTTAGGCCGGTTTGTTCTGGAGAGTCTCTTTTCGAAAACTGTGCCCCGCATTTTTGGAACGCCCTGGAGCTGCATACAGAAACTAAGAAACTAAGAATTCAGCCAAGAACTGAGGGTTTTCTTAATCCTCTCGATTTGAATACTTTGAGTTCCTTAAGAGTTTCTGAAGAGTTTCGTATCGTATAATTGGCACTACATACTTTGCCCCTTGTTAAAATTTCACAGCGAAGTTTTATGAAGCCGAGCCCTGTATCTTGAAGACAGTACTCAGGTACCTTCTGAGTGAAAAATACAAAACACACATAAAAATAGAGTAAAATATTTGGATTTTCCTTTTAAAAGTTTCTTAGATAATATTGACCAACTGATTAGGCGGATCCCCCCGAGTTTCGTATGTCAGGCTTCATATTATGTGTATGCAGCTGATTTGAGGCCTCACTGTTGGAACATTCGCAAGAATCCTACCGATGTAAAAACAACATTTTGAGGAAATCAAAATTCTAAGTAACGTACAGTAATGAGTCACATTCTTAGTTGAAAAAATACGTCTTTTAATGAAAATACATGGAAAGAAGAGTGAAAATCTTGATAACTATTTATTAGATTCGCATACCAGGTGTTGATGTCGTGATGCTTTCGTTAATTAGCAAGCTTTGAATCTCGCTGGTTTATGATTCTTGATTATGATGATGATGATGATGATTCATGATTCATATTGCTTCCATGATCAGCTTTGTCGTGGGCTGGGGCCCTGATGAAAGGGGTAGAATAGCATCTGGGAGCTGCCTAAAATGACACTCTGGGACAGGGGAATTTTTTGATGGGACTGGGATTTTATCGCTTAGGACTGGACTCAATCGTTGACTGGGAAAATGGGTTTGAGGACCCCCCTATGATAATGATGATAATAACATGTTATAGATTAACAGTAATGATAATAGTAATGATAATAGTAATAATAGTAGTAATAATTATAGTAGTATTAGTAAGTGATAATAGTACAGTAATTATAATAGTACAGTAATGATAATAGTAATAATAACAGTAGTAATAATTATAGTAGTTTCAGTAAGTGGTAATAATGATAGTAATATTAGTAAGTGATAATAGTACAATAGTGATAATAATAATGATGATAGTAACAATAATAATGATAGCAATAATAATAATAATGATAATAATTGTAAAGCACGAGGAAGATTTTTATGATTGAAAAGTACGGACTTTTAACAGTTGTGTTATTATTTACTTTTTTTTGTTATTTTTGATTGTGGTCTAAGTTTCTTTGATAACAATAAAAATAATAGTAATGATGATGATGATGATGATGATGATGATGATGATGATGATGATGATGATGATGATGATGATGATGATGATCTTTTTATTCATGGTTGGCTTCTAGACTAGCCAGTATGCTAATTACGCGTATTTTTTATAAGGATCTAAGAATTTGGCCCAGTACTGAAAGTTTCTTAAGATTATCAGATTTTGAGTACTCAGAGTTTCTTACGAGTTTCTTAGAGGTTCCATGAAAATCTTCACGTTCACTACCTGTGCCCTCGTGAACATTACAAAGTTTTTTGAAGCCCTTCCTATGTTTAGACATTACTCAAGTACCTTCCGAGTAATACGATACAGGAAACAAGTGAAAGTAAAGTAAAAATATGTCAAGGATTTCCTTTATCAAAATGAATAATTTCTTAACTTATATTTTCCCAGTACTGGAGTTTCTTAATTTTTTGGCGATCTGAGAGTTGAGTTTCTTATGGGCAGTTTCTTATAAAAATTACATGTAATACCACCCAAGTAGGCTAATTAATGCCAATCAGGTATGCTAATTATCACCAGACCTTCTGCACCTTCAGCTTTATAACACGTGACTTCATTTTAACTATGTTTCAACCAATAACAATCGACCAATCCATCAGGCTCATTTGACTTGATTAACTACCTGTAAAAGGGCACGGCTTTCTCGCACCGGGCCGAGCTCCCCACTTCATTTTCTTACTCTTGACCTGAATAGATTGTATGTATTGTTTATGATGACAGTGTCATGACAACGCAACCGTCTCTAAACGAAGTGCAACAACGAATTTCGGTAACTCAGTGCCACTCAAGTTGTTACAAGGAAGCCTTGAAAGTCAGTCCGAAATTGTCGTAGTTTCACGTAAGTTTTTCCCTTCTAAAATTCGTTGTTTTGAACCGTATATCTTTATCTTAACTTATAAACTAATATGCCACGTTGTTGTGTTTGCGTTCATGTTGCGTTTTGTGTTCATGTTGTGTTTTGCACTTATGGGATGGGCCACCGTAATAAACACTTGTCTTTTGGCTTTAAAAGGCACGATAAAAATCATAATTCATGTTAAATGCTAAATGCTTGTGGTAATTTAAAAGGGAATCTACAGCTTGATCGCTTAGATCCTTGAGCCTTATTAAACTTTTAGTGTTGCCTTTGAACGAAATTTAACAAACTGATCACGAAATTTCTTCGATCCAACGAAGTAGCTAGCTTCAAAATGTAACAACTTTTTATAAGAAATCAGATTTATAGGGATGGAAATTTAGCTTTCTTGCAACTTTGAATTCTGTTCGAGCACGGAAGTAGATTTATGAACGAAAAATTTAGTCGATAAATTGTCCGCCTTCAAATTCAATTTGAATCCTGCCTCAAAATTTCATGGCAAATCCTTCCTTAAAATTTCATGGCATATTTACACACACCCCAGTGACGACCCCGCTGAAACATTGCCCCGCCAAGGTAGAAGGATGGCCCGCCAAGAAAATTTGTTTCCCATCTAAGTTTGAAGTGAAACGCTTTCCCCGCTGTGTTTCTGTTGATTTCCCGTTGACACTTTTGTTTCCCCATCAAAAATTGTACAAATTGCATCATAGTTATATTGTAGATGTGTGGAATTTTCAATTGACTTCCCTGAAGTCAAGGATGTCTACGAATACTGCTTGTTACAACGAGGAATATTTCTTGCTAAAGATTAATTTGCGCGAGGTTCCTGATTTGAGATTCATTTCATAAGTTTGATACACAGAATCAACTTGGACTAAAACATGTCAAATTTGTTGACACCATCAGAAATACACTGCAGACATCCGCTGGTTTGTTTGTTAGCAACGTCATGTAGCCGCAATTGTTGAGCCATTGGTTGAGCCTATCTGCAATGACAAAAGTCAAATGATTAGAGGAAAAGTTTACAAATGACTGCAGGTTTGTGGTAAAACTTGATTAAAATTGAATCAAGGTTGTTTTGATTTACAAAATTTCGCCAAAAGTTGTAATTCTAAGTGCAAAATTAATTTCTGTTAGGAGGATATTGCCATAGCAACGATAAGTTTAGTTATGAATCTGGCAACCCTGTATAGAATATACCGCAATTGATGGTTCATGGATTTTGCGTCGAATGCGGCCAATTCACATTTGACAGTTTTCTTACATGGCCTGATTTCATCGTTGGATTAGATCAATAGATTGCGTAAGTTCAGTTTCCAAAGGTCACGTTGACTTCTCCTATGCAGGAAATGAAGGGGATGATAGCTCGCCCCAGTCCCCGCCCTGTCGAACGTCCTACGTAAGAGTGAAGAGAGTCTATGAGAGTCACCAACTCTCTGTAATTCTAGGCTAGATGAATCACGAGGTGTAGTCACATTGAGAAGAAGGACTGTGACACTGCTTCGATAAGCTTGGCTTCTCAGTGTCCTAAGAACGACTTTCGGATGCTAGGTAGAAATACAGAAAAACAAGAAGTGAGTGGCCTTATTTGAAAAAGAGCTGCAAGGCAGCTGTCAATGCCATTCGTCAGAACAGGAATGGCGCGTATTCTATTCACTTTTCACGTGCAAGACGTGTGATGTTATGATAGTGGGTAAAGAAGAATGGAGACATGAAGGAGGCTTGGGGAACCACACAGGAACACCTATCTCCTCCTGCACTCATCAAATCATTTGGTAAACATTGCTAGTCTTAAGCGGAGGGAGATAACTGCTAGGGGATAGTTGGAAATCGGTGTTCCCTTTTCACGTGCAAGGCCTACGATATTATGATAGGGGGTAAAGAAGAATGGAGACATGAAGGAGGCTTGGGGAGCACCATAGAAGCACATGCATCTGTGAAATTTCTCAGACTTTGCTTCTAGATTTAAGCAGATAGACAAATACTGGAGGCGTTGGAAATCTGCTCAATCATTTGCAAGATCTGTGATATAGTGATAGAGGGTAAAGAAGAATGGAGTTATGAATGATGCTCGGGGAACCCCATATAGGAACACGTACTCCTATAGGTTTGTCTGCGTCTGAAGCTGAAATTGTAGCCAAAAAACCCTGAGTGAAAATGGCTGTTTAAGCAGAGGAAGATTGCTAGGGAGTGTTGAAAATTGGTGGACGCCTTGCAACAAACAAAACATGTGCGACAGGCAAATCCAAAGAAGATAAAGAGAGGATTTGGAGCCTGTCTCTCGTTAGTAAGTATGGGCAGGCTTGACACTTTGAGCAAATTTCACGTAGTCGGAATTGGTGACAGCCAAAGTTGCATCATTACAAAGCAAGGAAAACAATGATTAAACAAGACAGAATGTTTTCAGAGACTTTTATTTGCTCATTGGATCTCGGAGCTTATTTTATTCAATGCGGCAAGCTGAGTCGTTCTTTACTCAGAGATCAAACGACTGCAGGACCTAGCTTTGAATTCTACCTTCCAAGTTAACAAATAAAAACTCAATAAAACCTCAAATACACGCTTTGAAGGAGCATTGAAAGAACGTACCGCATTTCAAAGATTGAAGATTCCTTATTGACCTTGAGCACGCATCTCAGCGTCTATTCAAACTGATTTAGAAATGTGTTTCCAAGCAACAGGAAACCACACTAAACAGAACTATGAGCCATGAGATTTTCCTCGGCCCTGTTTTGGCGGCCATCATAACAGTACATTACATTGTCCTACACACTTTGATTTATGGCTCTCCCCAAGATTTCTTTGAAAGTGCTGCCAAAATTTCTATGATTTGATTGTCTAAGTGGTGCACCTAAAAACATCAAGATCATTCAAACTGCAATCAACTTGTCTCTGGTCTCTCAAAAGCGTTTGAAAATGTCTCCGAAGACCGAAAGCGTTCTGGAGATAAAGCCACAGTTATGGCAAGGATTTTCGAATATGAAGAGAAATTGAAGAAAATAGACCAAATTGGCTGAGGTTTGTTCACACCCACTTCAAGTCAGGTGACCAATCCTTTGAAATCTTTAACATGCTTTGTGCTATGAAAGCTTGTACCATGAATGAGAAGGTAGTATAATCCCAAGAGCATGGTCACATGACTTGAACAGGGTAAAGCAAGCCTGAGACGATTTAGTCTAAGAAAGAGACCAAGAGAGATCGAGCCGACATTCTGATTTTTCATCGGCGAGATTATTATTTGCAGCAAAAAAGTTGTTTTGAACCTTACATTATTAATGAGTTTTTAATCGAGAAAGTTCTTTTCACTTAAAATGTTGAATGTATAGCGGGCTGACATAGAGAATTAGTCATGGTGGTTTATTGAAATGAATTGAATATTCACTGAGACCTCTAAATGATTTATTCATATCTCTACAATTCATGGATTCCTTTCGCTTCATCGAATTTATTATTACTATTCATACAATTGGAATTATTATTTTGTGTGTTACTAAGGAAAACAGGGTTTACTTAACCTGCTCCAGCATGTTTTAGCAAGGCGGACAAAACTCGTGACTTTGCTTCGGAATCTTTAAAACTGTAGGCGTAACATTCTATGACCCCCAGGAGGGGTGGGGGGTACTTAGTATATTTTGCTGACGGGATGTGCACTCCTTTCCGGGTATCGTTTTCGCTTCTTTTTTCTAACGTTGGGTTGGGTATCAAAAGAAGGCAATTTTTCTAAAGCCGGTTGTCAAAATTGTTATTTCATTGTTTTTCGACGAATTTTTACGTTTTGGGGTTCTATTCACCATGTATTCACTCAGTAACAACAACCCCCTTACTTGACCTCATTTACTTGCTCTCTATTGAATTGAAAACCAAAGTATGGAAATCGTTCTTTGTCAATCCTTTGCGAACGAAGTTAGCTTGTTTATCAGTGATAATCTTATTCGTAAGCTACAACTGTGACGGGCGGGTTGTCGGCTGTCTTTTGAATAAGAAATGGTTGCCTTTGTTGAGTCTCTGGTCGCCTTTGAGTCTTCGGTGACCTTTACTGGCCCTAAAATCCAATTTCTAGTTTAGCTTAACAATGGCTGACCAAAGTAAAGTCGGTCTTTATCTATGCAAATTGGATTCCAACTATGTCTCTTCCAGTGACGAATCCGTGTGTTCCAGGCTCTTTTTTGTGTCATAAGGATTAACCGTATTCAGAACCATAATCTCGACTCGAAGACCAACAGCCTCATTTTCACTTAACAACAGCCTCGTTATCATTTCTTTGTCTCAGATAAGTTATTTAAATTAAAATTCATCGATAAAACTATGTNCGCCTTTGAGTCTTCGGTGACCTTTCCTGGCCCTAAAATCCAATTTCTAGTTTAGCTTAACAATGGCTAACCAAAGTAAAGTCGGTCTTTATCTATGCAAATTGGATTCCAACTATGTCTCTTCCAGTGACGAATCCGTGTGTTCCAGGCTCTTTTTTGTGTCATAAGGATTAACCGTATTCAGAACCCTAATCTCGACTCGAACACCAACAGCCTCATTTTCACTTAACAACAGCCTCGTTATCATTTCTTTGTCTCTGATAAGTAATTTAAATTAAAATTCATCGATAAAACTAAGTAAATTAAACCAAAATAAAATGAATTCATATAAACAATATAAATCAAGTATCTTCAGCAATGAATAACTCTGGCAACAATTTCACTCTACTCATTTTAGCATTCGAAAATGGCATCACAGATTATATTTGTTATTGCATCATTATGCCTTTGGCATCAAGGCTCTGCACAAAATTCGTCGTCAGCAGTCGCTGTAGCAGCTACCCCTTCACTTCAGTCAGCCTCAGTCAATGCAACCCCAGCCCTTCAATCAAGTAACATGATGTCGTCAACTTCCTCACATTTTGTCGTTCCAATGGTAGTCATAACCAACCAGCCAATACAACCAGCATCAACGAGCGCAATCTCCGGTGCCGGTGGTAGCACTGCAGCGGCCGTGGCACCTGGCAGCTCAGCAGCAGGTACAGTTTGGCAAAAGTGTAATCTCTACATTCACACAACAGGCCCGTCGGAACGAAATTCATATTGGGGGGACTGAAACTTCATGTGAACGGAGTGATGAAAATGGGGGTCCGGGGGCTTGCCCCCAGGAAAAGTTTTCATGGCAGCGCCCTTTAGATCGTTGTAAAACGCCCCATTCTTGGAGAATTGGCTATTTAAAAAAGCAAAGGATGAAGTGTGATGGGGGTCTTTCAAAGAGAATTCAGAAAAATGGGATAGATTATATTTGAATTCCATAATATCGAGGATGATAGCTTGATAAATTCTAATAACTTCCTCGAATATAAATAAGTTTGAATCTTCATTTTGAGGAGATGGGCTTTCACAGCCTTTCCGACGGACCTGCACAATATCAGCACAATTTGGAGACGGTACCAAAATGTCAGCAAAATAGATTAGCAAAGAGGTTTTGTACCCATCAACTTTCAGTAAAGTGGTTTGATACCCCATCCAGAACTATTTGAGGACGTAAGAAAATATATATGCACACATAACCAAGTTTTCCCAGACGATTTCATACCAGTCAAGCGATTCCTCATTTGCAGATGTCAAACTAATGACTTCATATAGATATTTAATCTCTTTCAAGCAAGATAGTTTTGCATCCCATAAAAAAGTACCTTGGTATTTTTGTACCCCCACAAAGTAACGGAAAAATGCTCATACCCCTGTCAAAGATCTTCCGCCTCGGTACCTTGGGTTATAAGTGATCACTCCCTTATATTGTAGAAACTGCCTTCGTCTGCTTAAAATCCTGTTACGTCCTTGGTTATTGACTTCATTAGTGTATCCAACAACTCCCCGATTTAATTGGTATAGAAGGTGTCCGAAAGCCCATCGTTATCACAGTACAGAATACTC